>OX376312.1:20842546-21035046 GCA_947369225.1 Hofmannophila pseudospretella
TTATCACATTCTTTGTGTACTTCATTACTATCAGCGAGGAGGAGGGTGAGTCACTATTTGAAGATATTGTAATAATGGAATCTTCCATCTTCGGGAATACCTACGTGTTACCTTCTAAACAATTTTATGTTTACAGACTTTGAAGAATCGATAACCATTGTTGTGGAATACACGGAAACAGATGGTGAGTACGGTTGTATGTTATTAATATGATAATATTATAATTAATGTATAGTATATTATGTATGTTGTATTTATATTTGTATATTTGTATTGTATTGTAATGATACAAAATATTATAATACTTATAAGTGACATTTTTATTGTATTTATATTATAGAACTTGTATAAAAAATATTATTAAAATTAGGAAATAAATTATTGTGTTATATTAAGAGAGGTTATATGGCAGCCTTTTCCCAGCAGTGAGACAGTGTGGGTTGAAATAATAATAATAATAAACTTAAAATATAATCAAATTACAATATTTACAACCGAACCATGTATCTATTCCATTAAAATTTCAAATAATATTTTTCTAGATTTCCTGGAGTCTTTGAAGAAACTTGAAGAGGCTACTGGTGAAAAAGGTTCGTCTTTGCAATAATTCGCACGGTTTATTCCTAATGAAACATACAGATTATATTATATTTGACGTCTAATATAAACAAACAATTACAACGAACAGACACCATCAATGCTCTGAAACACATCAAGGAGAAGAAGCCAAACTGTTTCACCACTACCACCACCACCACCACTCCCAGACCCGTCAGCGAGGAGGACAGGAGGTGGATGAAGGTCACCGGGACCACCTCCGTCGAGGAGTCCAGGGCCGTGCTGGAGAGAGTCTTTGGAACTGATGGTGAGTTGAAACTACTTTTGACACTTGACAATTTGACAATTCATTTGTGTATAAACTATCAAATTTTATTTCATTTTGTTTACACTTGGAGGTTTTATATTGTCTTATACATATAGTTAGGTGAAGGTGGAAGAGCGACGTCTCCTATCACAAGTGTTTCGTACTTAAAGGAGGCACCGGCATTGTATTAGATCTTAAGACTAGAAACTGAATAATTACGTGTGTAATACCTCAGTATTACACATGATAGATAGAAACACTCATGTTTCTATCTATCTATATACTTTTTTATTTTTTATATGCGTTCTATATTGACATTTCATATCGCAAGTTTTATATTAATTTAATTTAATTTAATTTATTTATTAGGTAAACACAACAGATTACAACCATAGAAATTACAGAAAAATCAATATAAAGTTATGAGCTAGGTCGTAACCCTTAACGTGTAAACACAGCATGGTTAGGAAGTAGAAAATTGATTGTTGTACAATATTGAGTTATGAAAAAATACTATTGAATGTAATGACTAAAAAACTTATGCCTATTTGAAAAATAAAAATAATAAAGTAAAGACTATAAAGTAGGTGCGTGGATAGCTCACTTGAGGACATCCTCAATCCGTCTTTTAAAAACTAATGTCCTAGGATCAAATAAGTCTATCGATGGCTTATTGTTGCTGTTCGAAGAGATTTCGTTAAACAATCTACACATTCGCACAATAGGGTTATAGAACGATGTGTTGTTCTTAAAAACATTTAATACAAATGTTTTAGGATTGCGAAGTTTAAAGTTTGTGTTGAAGTTTAGACAGGACAGCAAGGAAGGTGAATCTATAAATATATCTATATTGTAAATGATTGTATTATGTATCGTACAGAAACCAGCATCTTCCTTCTGTCTGTTATTACGATTTACATGTTTTTTATATATAATAATATTATATAGTTGGTAGAAAAAGAATATTTTGTTTCAATATATTGGCAGATACCGAGACAATAAAAGAGAACACCAACAGCATAACGGAGAAGGACAATATTTTTGAATTCCTGGAGTTCTTGATTGAGAGCACCAACACGAGCGACGTGGAGGAGGCCGGCCGAGTGCTCGTCACCACTTGCCACGAGGACTGTAAGTTTATCATCCCTGATGACA
This sequence comes from Hofmannophila pseudospretella, assembly GCA_947369225.1. NCBI lineage: Eukaryota > Metazoa > Arthropoda > Insecta > Lepidoptera > Oecophoridae > Hofmannophila > Hofmannophila pseudospretella. Next base: position 20,844,567 of record OX376312.1, read on the forward strand.
TGATTGGCAGTCGGCTGGTTCAGAAACAGAGAGTCGAACAGACATACTGACATCGTTTTTCTTTTTGCATGTACGATATGTTCTTGATATTTGGTCATTTAAATAAGTTATTACATACTACTGTAACAATATGTATACGATGTAGTATGTATCAGTCACATACTACTACAGTTGAAGGAAATGGTCTATATTATGTACTTTTCTTAACACTCGTGTATTTTGTACCTCTAGGGACACTACTAGAGGTTCTGCGGAATACGAAGAGTTTGTCAGGTCACGATGACATTGAGGAATTCTACAGAGCACTTATTCAGATCACCGGAGTCCAATGTAAGATATTATATTTTAAATATTCATTACCTAACTGATACTCATTACCTCACTGCCACTGAGTTCAGACCTCTCTGCAAGCTGCAACATTAGGTAAGAATGTTATAATAATATTGTTATATACCTATAGAGAGGTATTTACTTTTACTGCTGAGAGAGACTGAAGCAATTGTAATCAGAGCAAGTACTAAATATTGATTATTGTTATTTGTCGTAGAAGTTATATAAACTAGTTTCTTCAACTCTATTCTTCTTCCAGATCTGACTGAAGCTGTGGATATTGTTATCGAAGTTATTGGAGTGAGAGGTGAGACAGTAATGTTGTACAAAATGTGGTGCTCGTTCTCTGGAGTTTAGCATTTACATAATAATCTTCATGCGACGGCTATAGTGTTATCATATAATGTTGTTTCGTGCAGACATATTCGAGTTCTTCCAATGGACACGCAAGGTGTCGCGCACGACGGACGTGGTGGAGTTCACCAGGACCATCCTCCGCACCACCAACTCCAAGACCCTGCAAGAGGTCAACAGGAAGCTGACCAAAATCACCAAGAAGACGAGTAAGTGAAGTATTGAATTTAATATGTTTTATGTACCTACGACAAACACACGTTTGAATTAAACATCAATTCTCACCTGATGGTACGCGACGGTGAGGTCCAAGGTGGAGCACGTGAGTTTAGTAATGTCTATCCACTCTAGGCTTGAAGATCCCAACGTTGTACATGTCGGGGAACTCAGACGCCACCGGCCCTGTGCCTGGTCTACAGTTTCTTGTAATTGTCTGACAAAATGGAGAATATCACAATATAGTGACCTGTGTAATGAAGTCATGCACAGAAGTCGCGTAGCGCCAGGCGAGAGTGAGGTCAAACGCGGGTTTAGTGGTAAATAAAAATAAATGAATACTTGCATTCGTGTGTAAATATTATTTTTCTTTTACAGCTTTCGTGGAATCAATAGAAGTTATCTACGAAATAATTGAAATTGGTAAAAAATATTTTTATTGTCAGTTTATTGGAATACATATTAATTTAATATTCATTTAAATACATGTAATTTTTATTTCATTTCCAGATATTATCACATTCTTTGTGTACTTCATTACTATCAGCGAGGAGGAGGGTGAGTCACTGTTTGAAGATATTGTAATAATGGAATCTTTCATCTTCGGGAATACCTACGTGTTACCTTCTAAACAATTTTATGTTTACAGACTTTGAAGAATCGATAACCATTGTTGTGGAATACACGGAAACAGATGGTGAGTACGGTTGTATGTTATTAATATGATAATAATATAATTAATGTATAGTATATTATGTATGTTGTATTTATATTAGTATATTTGTATTGTATTGTAATGTATTGTAATGATACAAAATATTATAATACTTGTAAGTGACAATTTTATTGTATTTATATTATAGAACTTGTATATAAAATTAAATTACAATATTTACAACCGAAACATGTATTTATTCTATTAAAATTTCAATTAATATTTTTCTAGATTTCCTGGAGTCTTTGAAGAAACTTGAAGAGGCTACTGGTGAAAAAGGTTCGTCTTTGCAATAATTCGCACGGTTTATTCCTAATGTAACATACAGATTATATTATATTTGACGTCTAATATAAACAAAAAATTACAACGAACAGACACCATCAATGCTCTGAAACACATCAAGGAGAAGAAGCCCAACTGTTTCACCACTACCACCACCACCACCACTCCTAAACCCGTCAGCGAGGAGGACAGGAGGTGGATGAAGGTCACCGGGACCACCTCCGTCGAGGAGTCCAGGGCCGTGCTGGAGAGAGTCTTTGGAACTGACGGTGAGTTGAAATACAGCAAAATACTTGATTTCGTGATATTTTATATAAGTACGTTTTAGGGTTCCGTGTCTACACGGTAAAATGGGATCCCACGGTGAGACTTCGGTGTCCGTCCGTCCGTTGTATGTCACAGCTGTTTTTTTTTTCAAAAACTATCGGCTTTTCTTTTATATCGGCTTGAAATTTGGCACAGTTGTAGAACTTGCTTGACTGCACTTTTCTAGGTGGTCTAAAAGTTCTGAAACTAGTAGGTATGCTAGCACGGACGGACAGACAAGTAAAACCGCGGGTAGCTGGTAGCACGACGCTTTATTGAAATCGAACCCCAGAGGTGTGACAGCACGCACATATATATAACAAAAACACTTCTAGTTTTTTTGATAGTTGGATGTAAAATGGTATATTGAAATCTGAAGGCACTGATTCAAATTGGGTATACTCGTATATTTATTTAAATAGGTAGTTACTCCAAATTATACTCACCTGAATCTCGAATTACGTTTTATTTTACTTTATTCAGAGTGAACTGATTCCAATATTTAACACATTGGGCTGCTTATATATAAAGTTGACTATATTTTTTTTTGCAGATACCGATGATATCATCAAACAGATCCGCAGCATAACTGAGAATGACGATGTCATCGAATTCTTGGGGTCCCTTATCGAGATCACCAATACGAGCAATATTGAGGAAGCGAGCCAAGCCTTTATAGCCACGTGCCACGAGGACTGTGAGTTATTTATAATATTATAATATATATTCATATATTATAATATTTTATTTTATTAAGGTGTTGTGTAATTTTAGATTTGGTATTTTTGTGTTATTTTAATATCCCTTCTTGTTTATTATTTAAACAAAACACTTTTATTAATCGGCAGGGAAATAAATACTCGCAACGATTTAAGTTTATATATATGGTCTAAACTTATAGTGAACTTATCCTCGGCTAAACATAGAACTCGGTAGAATGTTAGATTAAGGTTGAAATGTAAATAAATACTTTTTGATTTTTTGTCAGTGTTAATTCATTTTCTTTACATTCATACATTCTAGGGTCACTTCTCGAGGTTCTGCGGCAAACGAAGACGTTATCAGGACACGATGACATAGAGGACTTCTATAGGAAACTGATTGAGATCACCGGAGCCCAATGTAAGATTTATATATTTTTAATATTCAATATTATTCACGGGCTAGTTTTTCAATGTTAATTTTGTTGCAGATCTCACTGACGCCATGGATGTTGTTATCGAAGTCACCGGAGTGAAAGGTGAGACACAATATCATGAAATATTTGCTAATACTGACTATATTGTATAAAATCGTCCTAGAATTTAGTATTTTACACAATGTGCTGACGCAATGTCGTTTTATTGACATCTTCTTGTGATATGATGAGTAGTAACTGATGGAGAACCTCACGGGCCGGTCATACCCTTGAAACCGGAACACAGCATTGCAAACATTGCCGTGTTCCGTCAGAACTAGGTAAAAGGGTGGTTCTTCTCCAGGCTGACTGCACACAGTCGGTTACCATGGTGTAAATAAATGTTTTTGCATTTAATTTTTTATATTTTAATATAATGTTGTTTCGTGCAGACATATTCGAGTTCTTCCAATGGACACGCAAGGTGTCGCGCACGACGGACGTGGTGGAGTTCACCAGGACCATCCTCCGCACCACCAACTCCAAGACCCTGCAAGAGGTCAACAGGAAGCTGACCAAAATCACCGAGAAGACCAGTAAGTTTTTTTGTCTTGGTAATGTAAAGTAATATCATTTCTGCATCCAAAGACCCAAAGGCTGGCGTGTATTTTTCCCAGCGAGTAAGTTTGCTACAGTCCGTCCTCTAGGTGCCGGCTAGCAGGGTTCTAGGACAGTGTGCAGATGAAGTAAGAGAAGAAACTTGGGTATAGTAGATATTATATTTAACAGGAACAAAACAATAGTAGAATATAGGTAGTAGTAGGAGAGAATTTTATAAAACGGACAAAGATACAGGGAGAAAGTAAAAAAAAAAGAAATGGAATGGGATTACGATTTGAATTTTGAAAATGTAGATGAAGAAATGAAGATGCCAACACGAAATGAGGTGAGATAGACGCTAACGATGAGGTTGAAATTGATGGCAAGCAGGTTGATATGGACGATGAAGTGCACATCGTTACAAGTTGAGCCGGAAACGCGGTCAGACTTTTGGGTACGTTACCATATGTGAGAGACTTAGGCCCATTTTTTTCTCTAATTCCTTATTCGTTTACTTTTTTAGTATCTTGTAGAATTTTCTCTAGGTCAGGTTTTATTTTAGCACTGCAATATATTTTCTTAGTCATAATTCTGTGAAATAAACTTAAGTAAACTTAATTCAAGTTCTAATATTTATTTTTATTTTTATAGCTCTGATCGAGTCCATTGAAGTCATCATTGTCATCATTGAAATTGGTGCGTACGGTTTTAGGATTATTTGGTTTTGTAATTATTTCATTTGTAAACTATTTCTTTTTTAAATCTTAAATTATAGTAGATATAAATGCTATTTAAATGGTATTCTATCGTGGCTATTGTTAACCTCTCACATCACACACACACTGACACACACATCACCTCACACAACTTCATACACCCTCTCCCCTGTATACCCACAGTATCATATCCCGCTGACTATCTTAGTGTGGACTGGCATGCTGCAAGACAGCCGTTGGCTAGTGCAGGTGCCAGGATTTGTTTTTATAAGTAGATACCTACCTACTTGTTTCAATTTATATTCTATTGTATTGTAGTATTATATATTATATAAGCTTTTGAATAAAAAAATTGAATTTGAATTTCTATGTATTAAAAAATTTGAATTTGAATTTCTATGTATTAAAAAAATTGAATTTAAATTTGAATTTCTATGTATTAAAAAATTTGAATTTGAATTTCTATGTATTAAAAAAATTGAATTTGAATTTGAATTTCTATGTATTAAAAAATTAGAATTTGAATTTGAATTTCTATGTATTAAAAAATTAGAATTAGAATTTGAATTTCTATGTATTAAAAAATTAGAATTTGAATTTCTATGTATTAATATAATGATATTTCTGTTCTAGATATCGAAACGTTCTTGACGATTTTCTACACAATCAGTGAAGAGGAAGGTAAATGCATTCTTGAATAAAAAAACTTTTGCTATTTTTAATATTGTGCTCTCAACTTTAGTAAATATGTATTTTAATACACCCGTCTTTTAATACCCATGGAAAATTGTAATTTAACTTAACATACCTTTATAATATAATAATAATAAATAATTATAATTACATTACTCAATAATTATTGTTTTTACAGACTTTGAAGAATCAATTACTATTGTAGAAGAATATACAGAAACAGATGGTGAGTATAAAATAAATTCGAATACAATTAATAAAATATTAATATTATATATTGCAATAAATATAGGTTAGGTTAGATGGCTAGTTCAATATTTAATTTAATAGAAATAAATTGTATGATTGTAATTTAAGTTGTCATGTTTCTTAACTCCATTGTGTATTTCCGTCTGACAAATGTAACGCATTGGAATATTTTATGTTATGTTGCATTTTTGACTAATAAAAAATATATATTTTAAATGAATTTATAAACACAAATTAAATTAATTAATTACTAATTATATAAGTAAACACTATTAATATTATATTTGTTTAAGACGTTACATAGTTTTGGCACAACGAAGAGCCATAATTTTAAACTAAATTGGATATATTAATTGTAATATATATTTATTTGTTAAAAAATGTCCAATAATTTTCTAACAGATATTACGTTGCAGATTTATTGGACGCCCTGAGATCTCTCGAGACGGCGACCGGCGAAAAAGGTATGTGTCAATAAATATACAAACCGTGGCACGGTGTTCGCAATTTCGAACTCATAAATGTCTATAAGGTATAAAACTGAATTGCAAATTATTATTGTTATGTCTAAAATATTTTTATTATTTCCAGATATCGTCCAGGCTTTGCAGCATATCAAAGAAAAGAAACCGAAATGGAACACGACGACGACGACGACGACCCCAAGGCCAAGCACTACAACACAGAAACCAGTTACCACTACCGCTAAACACCAGTTACCAAAACCTTATCATAACGTAGAACCTTCGGAAGCTCATTCAGAATCTAAGGCTAATTCTGCTGAAACTAATTCTGATTCTGAAGCACATCCTAAATCTGAACAAGAATCACCTTCTTCAGACAGTACACATGATTCGGCCTCTGAATCTCATTCAAGAGATCAGTTGAAATCTGAAGACGGTTCTGAGTCAGTTTCTGAATCCCAAAAAGAGAAAACTGAACAAGAATCACCTTCAGAAAGTGCACATGATTCAGTTTCTGAATCCCAATCAAGAGATCAGTCGAAATCTGAAGACGATTCTGAGTCGGTTTCTGAATCCCAATCAAGAGATCAATCGAAATCTGAAGACAATTCTCAGTCAGTTTCTGAATACCAAAAAGAGAAATCAGGAGAAGAATCATCTTCTCGAGACAGAGCACATGATTCAGATTCTGAATCCCAATCAAGAGATCAATCGAAATCTGAAGACAATTCTCAGTCAGTTTCTGAATCCCAATCAAGAGATCAATCGAAATCTGAAGACAATTCTCAGTCAGTTTCTGAACCCCAAAAAGAGAAATCAGGAGAAGAATCATCTTCTCGAGACAGAGCACATGATTCAGTTTCTGAATCCCAATCAAGAGATCAATCGAAATCTGAAGACAATTCTCAGTCAGTTTCTGAATCCCAATCAAGAGATCAATCGAAATCTGAAGACAATTCTCAGTCAGTTTCTGAACCCCAAAAAGAGAAATCAGGAGAAGAATCATCTTCTCCAGACAGAGCACATGATGCAGATTCTGAATCCCAATCAAGAGATCAGTCGAAATCTGAAGACGATTCTCAGTCAGTTTCTGAATCCCAATCAAGAGATCAGTCGAAATCTGAAGACGATTATAAGTCAGTTTCTGAACACCAAAAAGAGAAATCAGGAGAAGAATCATCTTCTCCAGACAGAGCACATGATGCAGATTCTGAATCCCAATCAAGAGATCAGTCGAAATCTGAAGACGATTCTCAGTCAGTTTCTGAATCCCAATCAAGAGATCAATCGAAATCAGAAGACAATTCTCAGTCAGTTTCTGAACCCCAAAAAGAGAAATCAGGAGAAGAATCATCTTCTACAGACAGAGCACATGATTCAGATTCTGAATCCGAATCAAGAGATCAACCGAAATCTGGAGACAATTCTCAGTTAGTTTCTGAATCCCAAAAAGAGAAATCTGGAGAAGAATCAACTTCTCCAGACAGAGCACATGATGCAGATTCTGAATCCCAATCAAGAGATCAGTCGAAATCTGAAGACGATTCTCAGTCAGTTTCTGAATCCCAATCAAGAGATCAATCGAAATCTGAAGACAATTCTCAGTCAGTTTCTGAATACCAAAAAGAGAAATCAGGAGAAGAATCATCTTCTCCAAACAGAGCACATGATTCAGTTTCTGAATCCCAATCAAGAGATCAATCGAAATCTGAAGACAATTCTCAGTCAGTTTCTGAATCCCAAAAAGAGAAATCAGGAGAAGAATCATCTTCTCCAGACAAAGCACATGATTCAGTATCTGAATCCCAATCAAGAGATCAGTCGAAATCTGAAGACGATTCTCAGTCAGTTTCTGAATCCCAATCAAGAGATCAATCGAAATCTGAAGACAATTCTCAGTCAGTTTCTGAACCCCAAAAACAGAAATCTGGAGAAGAATCATCTTCTCCAGACAGAGCACATGATGCAGATTCTGAATCCCAATCAAGAGATCAGTCGAAATCTGAAGACGATTCTCAGTCAGTCTCTGAATCCCAATCAAGAGATCAGTCAAAATCTGAAGACGATTCTCGGTCAGTTTCTGAACCCCAAAAAGAGAAATCAGGAGAAGAATCATCTTCTCCAGACAGAGCACATGCTGCAGATTCTGAATCCCAATCAAGAGATCAGTCGAAATCTGAGAACGATTCTCAGTCAGTTTCTGAATCCCAATCAAGAGATCAATATAAATCAGAATACAATTCTCAGTCAGTTTCTGAACCCCAAAAAGAGAAATCAGGAGAAGAATCATCTTCTACAGACAGAGCACATGATGCAGATTCTGAATCCCAATCAAGAGATCAGTCGAAATCTGAAGACGATTCTCAGTCAGTTTCTGAATCCCAATCAAGAGATCAATCGAAATCTGAAGACAATTCTCAGTCAGTTTCTGAACCCCAAAAAGAGAAATCAGGAGAAGAATCATCTTCTCCAGACAGAGCACATCATTTAGTTTCTGAATCCGAATCAAGAGATCAACCGAAATCTGGAGACAATTCTCAGTTAGTTTCTGAATCCCAAAAAGAGAAATCTGGAGAAGAATCATCTTCTCCAGACAGAGCACATGATGCAGATTCTGAATCCCAATCAAGAGATCACTCGAAATCTGAAGACGATTCTCAGTCAGTTTCTGAATCCGAATCAAGAGATCAACCGAAATCTGGAGACAATTCTCAGTTAGTTTCTGAATCCCAAAAAGATAAATCTGGAGAAGAATCATCTTCTCCAGACAGAGCACATGATGCAGATTCTGAATCCCAATCAAGAGATCAATCGAAATCTGAAGACAATTCTCAGTCAGTTTCTGAACCCCAAAAAGAGAAATCAGGAGAAGAATCATCTTCACCAGACAGAGCACATGATGCAGATTCTGAATCCCAATCAAGAGATCAGTCGAAATCTGAAGACGATTCTCAGTCAGTTTCTGAATCCCAAAAAGAGAAATCAGGAGAAGAATCATCTTCTCCAGACAGAGCACATGATGCAGATTCTGAATCCCAATCAAGAGATCAATCGAAATCTGAAGACGATTCTCAGTCAGTTTCTGAATCCCAAAAAGAGAAATCAGGAGAAGAATCACCTTCTCCAGACAGAGCACATGATGCAGATTCTGAATCCCAATCAAGAGATCTGTCGAATACTGAAGACGATTCTCAGTCAGTTTCTGAATCCCAATCAAGAGATCAATCGAAATCTGGAGACAATTCTCAGTTAGTTTCTGAATCCCAAAAAGAGAAATCTGGAGAAGAATCATCTTCTCCAGACAGAGCACATGATGCAGATTCTGAATCCCAATCAAGAGATCTGTCGAATACTGAAGACGATTCTCAGTCAGTTTCTGAATCCCAATCAAGAGATCAATCGAAATCAGAAGACAATTCTCAGTCAGTTTCTGAATCCCAATCAAGAGATCAGTCGAAATCTGAAGACAATTCTCAGTCAGTTTCTGAATCCCAATCAAGAGATCAACCGAAATCTGGAGACAATTCTCAGTTAGTTTCTGAATCCCAAAAAGAGAAATCAGGAGAAGGATCATCTTCTCCAGACAGAGCACATGATGCAGATTCTGAATCCCAATCAAGAGATCTGTCGAATACTGAAGACGATTCTCAGTCAGTTTCTGAATCCCAATCAAGAGATCAATCGAAATCAGAAGACAATTCTCAATCAGTTTCTGAATCCCAATCAAGAGATCAGTCGAAATCTGAAGACAATTCTCAGTCAGTTTCTGAATCCCAAAAAGAGAAATCAGAAGAATCATCTTCTCCAGACAAAGCACATGATGCAGATTCTGAATCCCAATCAAGAGATCTGTCGAATACTGAAGACGATTCTCAGTCAGTTTCTGAATCCCAATCAAGAGATCAATCGAAATCAGAAGACAATTCTCAGTCAGTTTCTGAATCCCAATCAAGAGATCAGTCGAAATCTGAAGACAATTCTCAGTCAGTTTCTGAATCCCAAAAAGAGAAATCAGGAGAAGAATCATCTTCTACAGACAGAGCACAAGATGCAGATTCTGATTCCCAATCAAGAGATCTGTCGAATACTGAAGACGATTCTCAGTCAGTTTCTGCATCCCAATCAAGAGATCAATCGAAATCAGAAGATAATTCTCAGTCAGTTTCTGAATCCCAATCAAGAGATCAGTCGAAATCTGAAGACAATTCTCAGTCAGTTTCTGAATCCCAATCAAGAGATCAACCGAAATCTGGAGACAATTCTCAGTTAGTTTCTGAATCCCAAAAAGAGAAATCAGGAGAAGGATCATCTTCTCCAGACAGAGCACATGATGCAGATTCTGAATCCCAATCAAGAGATCTGTCGAATACTGAAGACGATTCTCAGTCAGTTTCTGAATCCCAATCAAGAGATCAATCGAAATCAGAAGACAATTCTCAGTCAGTTTCTGAATCCCAATCAAGAGATCAGTCGAAATCTGAAGACAATTCTCAGTCAGTTTCTGAATCCCAAAAAGAGAAATCAGGAGAAGAATCATCTTCTACAGACAGAGCACAAGATGCAGATTCTGATTCCCAATCAAGAGATCTGTCGAATACTGAAGACGATTCTCAGTCAGTTTCTGCATCCCAATCAAGAGATCAATCGAAATCAGAAGATAATTCTCAGTCAGTTTCTGAATCCCAATCAAGAGATCAGTCGAAATCTGAAGACAATTCTCAGTCAGTTTCTGAATCCCAATCAAGAGATCAACCGAAATCTGGAGACAATTCTCAGTTAGTTTCTGAATCCCAAAAAGAGAAATCAGGAGAAGGATCATCTTCTCCAGACAGAGCACATGATGCAGATTCTGAATCCCAATCAAGAGATCTGTCGAATACTGAAGACGATTCTCAGTCAGTTTCTGAATCCCAATCAAGAGATCAATCGAAATCAGAAGACAATTCTCAATCAGTTTCTGAATCCCAATCAAGAGATCAGTCGAAATCTGAAGACAATTCTCAGTCAGTTTCTGAATCCCAAAAAGAGAAATCAGGAGAAGAATCATCTTCTACAGACAGAGCACAAGATGCAGATTCTGATTCCCAATCAAGAGATCTGTCGAATACTGAAGACGATTCTCAGTCAGTTTCTGCATCCCAATCAAGAGATCAATCGAAATCTGAAGACAATTCTCAGTCAGTTTCTGAACCCCAAAAAGAGAAATCAGGAGAAGAATCATCTTCTCCAGATAGAGCACATGATGCAGATTCTGAATCCCAATTAAGAGATCAGTCGAAATCTGAAGACGATTCTCAGTCAGTTTCTGAATCCCAAAAAGAGAAATCAGGAGAAGAATCATCTTCTCCAGACAGAGCACATGATGCAGATTCTGAATCCCAATCAAGAGATCTGTCGAATACTGAAGACGATTCTCAGTCAGTTTCTGAATCCCAATCAAGAGATCAATCGAAATCTGAAGACAATTCTCAGTCAGTTTCTGAATCCCAAAAAGAGAAATCAGAAGAATCATCTTCTCCAGACAGAGCACATGATGCAGATTCTGAATCCCAATCAAGAGATCTGTCGAATACTGAAGACGATTCTCAGTCAGTTTCTGAATCCCAATCAAGAGATCAATCGAAATCAGAAGACAATTCTCAGTCAGTTTCTGAATCCCAATCGAGAGATCAGTCGAAATCTGAAGACAATTCTCAGTCAGTTTCTGAATCCCAAAAAGAGAAATCAGGAGAAGAATCATCTTCTACAGACAGAGCACAAGATGCAGATTCTGATTCCCAATCAAGAGATCTGTCGAATACTGAAGACGATTCTCAGTCAGTTTCTGCATCCCAATCAAGAGATCAATCGAAATCAGTAGATAATTCTCAGTCAGTTTCTGAATCCCAATCAAGAGATCAGTCGAAATCTGAAGACAATTCTCAGTCAGTTTCTGAATCCCAATCAAGAGATCAACCGAAATCTGGAGACAATTCTCAGTTAGTTTCTGAATCCCAAAAAGAGAAATCAGGAGAAGGATCATCTTCTCCAGACAGAGCACATGATGCAGATTCTGAATCCCAATCAAGAGATCTGTCGAATACTGAAGACGATTCTCAGTCAGTTTCTGAATCCCAATCAAGAGATCAATCGAAATCAGAAGACAATTCTCAGTCAGTTTCTGAATCCCAATCAAGAGATCAGTCGAAATCTGAAGACAATTCTCAGTCAGTTTCTGAATCCCAAAAAGAGAAATCAGGAGAAGAATCATCTTCTACAGACAGAGCACAAGATGCAGATTCTGATTCCCAATCAAGAGATCTGTCGAATACTGAAGACGATTCTCAGTCAGTTTCTGCATCCCAATCAAGAGATCAATCGAAATCAGAAGATAATTCTCAGTCATTTTCTGAATCCCAATCAAGAGATCAGTCGAAATCTGAAGACAATTCTCAGTCAGTTTCTGAATCCCAATCAAGAGATCAGTCGAAATCTGAAGACGATTCTCAGTCAGTTTCTGAATCCCAATCAAGAGATCAATCGAAATCAGAAGACAATTCTCAGTCAGTTTCTGAACCCCAAAAAGAGAAATCAGCAGAAGAATCATCTTCTACAGACAGAGCACATAATTCAGTTTCTGAATCCCAATCAAGAGATCAACCGAAATCCGGAGACAATTCTCAGTTAGTTTCTGAATCCCAAAAAGAGAAATCAGGAGAAGAATCATCTTCTACAGACAGAGCACAAGATGCAGATTCTGATTCCCAATCAAGAGATCTGTCGAATACTGAAGACGATTCTCAGTCAGTTTCTGCATCCCAATCAAGAGATCAATCGAAATCAGAAGATAATTCTCAGTCATTTTCTGAATCCCAATCAAGAGATCAGTCGAAATCTGAAGACAATTCTCAGTCAGTTTCTGAATCCCAATCAAGAGATCAGTCGAAATCTGAAGACGATTCTCAGTCAGTTTCTGAATCCCAATCAAGAGATCAATCGAAATCAGAAGACAATTCTCAGTCAGTTTCTGAACCCCAAAAAGAGAAATCAGCAGAAGAATCATCTTCTACAGACAGAGCACGTAATTCAGTTTCTGAATCCCAATCAAGAGATCAACCGAAATCCGGAGACAATTCTCAGTTAGTTTCTGAATCCCAAAAAGAGAAATCAGGAGAAGAATCATCTTCTCAAGACAGGCCACATGATGCAGATTCTGAATCCCAATCAAGAGATCAGTCGAAATCTGAAGACGATTCTCAGTCAGTTTCTGAATCCCAATCAAGAGATCAATCGAAATCTGAAGACAATTCTCAGTCAGTTTCTGAATCCCAATCAAGAGATCAATCGAAATCTGAAAACAATTCTCAGTCAGTTTCTGAATCCCAAAAAGAGAAATCAGGAGAAGAATCATCTTCTCAAGACAGAGCACATGATTCAGTTTCTGAATCCCAATCAAGAGATCAACCGAAATCTGAAGACAATTCTCAGTCAGTTTCTGAATCCCAATCAAGAGATCAATCGAAATCTGAAGACAATTCTCAGTCAGATTCTGGATCCCAATCAAGAGATCAGTCGAAATCTGAAGACAATTCTCAGTCAGTTTCTGAATCGCAAAAAGAGAAATCAGGAGAAGAATTATCTTCTTCAGACAGAGCACATGATTCAGCTTCTGAATCCCAATCAAGAGATCAGTCGAAATCTGAAGACGATTCTCAGTCAGTTTCTGAATCCCAATCAAGAGATCAATCGAAATCTGAAGACAATTCTCAGTCAGTTTCTGAATACCAAAAAGAGAAATCAGGAGAAGAATCATCTTCTCCAGACAGGCCACATGATGCAGATTCTGAATCCCAATCAAGAGATCAATCGAAATCTGAAGACGATTCTCAGTCAGTTTCTGAATCCCAATCAAGAGGTCAATCGAAATCTGAAGACAATTCTCAGTCAGATTCTGAATCCCAATCAAGAGATCAGTCGAAATCTGAAAACAATTCTCAGTCAGATTCTGAATCCCAAAAAGAGAAATCAGGAGAAGAATCATCTTCTACAGACAGAGAACATGATTCAGCTTCTGAATCCCAATCAAGAGATCAGTCGAAATCTGAAGACGATTCTCAGTCAGTTTCTGAATCCCAATCAAGAGATCAGTCGAAATCTGAAGACGATTCTCAGTCAGTTTCTGAATCCCAATCAAGAGATCAACCGAAATCTGAAGACGATTCTCAGTCAGTTTCTGAATCCCAATCAAGAGATCAATCGAAATCTGAAGACAATTCTCAGTCAGTTTCTGAATACCAAAAAGAGAAATCAGGAGAAGAATCATCTTCTCCAGACAGGCCACATGATGCAGATTCTGAATCCCAATCAAGAGATCAATCGAAATCTGAAGACGATTCTCAGTCAGTTTCTGAATCCCAATCAAGAGGTCAATCGAAATCTGAAGACAATTCTCAGTCAGATTCTGAATCCCAATCAAGAGATCAGTCGAAATCTGAAAACAATTCTCAGTCAGATTCTGAATCCCAAAAAGAGAAATCAGGAGAAGAATCATCTTCTACAGACAGAGAACATGATTCAGCTTCTGAATCCCAATCAAGAGATCAGTCGAAATCTGAAGACGATTCTCAGTCAGTTTCTGAATCCCAATCAAGAGATCAGTCGAAATCTGAAGACGATTCTCAGTCAGTTTCTGAATCCCAATCAAGAGATCAACCGAAATCTGAAGACGATTCTCAGTCAGTTTCTGAATCCCAATCAAGAGATCAGTCGAAATCTGAAGACGATTCTCAATCAGTTTCTGAATCCCAAAAAGAGAAATCAGGAGAAGAATCATCTTCTCCAGACAGAGCACATGATGCAGATTCTGAATCCCAATCAAGAGATCTGTCGAATACTGAAGACGATTCTCAGTCAGTTTCTGAATCCCAATCAAGAGATCAATCGAAATCAGAAGACAATTCTCAGTCAGTTTCTGAATCCCAAAAAGAGAAATCAGCAGAAGAATCATCTTCTACAGACAGAGCACATAATTCAGTTTCTGAATCCCAATCAAGAGATCAACCGAAATCCGGAGACAATTCTCAGTTAGTTTCTGAATCCCAAAAAGAGAAATCAGGAGAAGAATCATCTTCTCAAGACAGGCCACATGATGCAGATTCTGAATCCCAATCAAGAGATCAGTCGAAATCTGAAGACGATTCTCAGTCAGTTTCTGAATCCCAATCAAGAGATCAATCGAAATCTGAAGACGATTCTCAGTCAGTTTCTGAATCCCAAAAAGAGAAATCAGGAGAAGAATCATCTTCTACAGACAGAGAACATGATTCAGCTTCTGAATCCCAATCAAGAGATCAGTCGAAATCTGAAGACGATTCTCAGTCAGTTTCTGAATCCCAATCAAGAGATCAATCGAAATCTGAAGACGATTCTCAGTCAGTTTCTGAATCCCAAAAAGAGAAATCAGGAGAAGAATCATCTTCTACAGACAGAGAACATGATTCAGCTTCTGAATCCCAATCAAGAGATCAGTCGAAATCTGAAGACAATTCTCAGTCAGTTTCTGAATACCAAAAAGAGAAATCAGGAGAAGAATCATCTTCTACAGACAGAGAACATGATTCAGCTTCTGAATCCCAATCAAGAGATCAGTCGAAATCTGAAGACGATTCTCAGTCAGTTTCTGAATCCCAATCAAGAGATCAGTCGAAATCTGAAGACGATTCTCAGTCAGTTTCTGAATCCCAATCAAGAGATCAACCGAAATCCGGAGACAATTCTCAGTTAGTTTCTGAATCCCAAAAAGAGAAATCAGGAGAAGAATCATCTTCTCAAGACAGGCCACATGATGCAGATTCTGAATCCCAATCAAGAGATCAGTCGAAATCTGAAGACGATTCTCAGTCAGTTTCTGAATCCCAATCAAGAGATCAATCGAAATCTGAAGACGATTCTCAGTCAGTTTCTGAATCCCAAAAAGAGAAATCAGGAGAAGAATCATCTTCTACAGACAGAGAACATGATTCAGCTTCTGAATCCCAATCAAGAGATCAGTCGAAATCTGAAGACGATTCTCAGTCAGTTTCTGAATCCCAATCAAGAGATCAATCGAAATCTGAAGACAATTCTCAGTCAGTTTCTGAA
Organism: Hofmannophila pseudospretella; assembly: GCA_947369225.1. NCBI lineage: Eukaryota > Metazoa > Arthropoda > Insecta > Lepidoptera > Oecophoridae > Hofmannophila > Hofmannophila pseudospretella. Next base: position 20,860,731 of record OX376312.1, read on the forward strand.
TACCAAAAAGAGAAATCAGGAGAAGAATCATCTTCTACAGGCAGAGCACATGATTCAGCTTCTGAATCCCAAACAAGAGATCAATCAAAATCTGAAGACAATTCTCAGTCAGTTTCTGAATCCCAAAAAGAGAAAGCAGGAGAAGAACCATCTTCTCCAGAGAGAGCACATGATTCAGTTTCTGAATCCCAGTCAAGAGATCAGTCGAAATCTGAAGACGATTCTCAGTCAGTTTCTGAATCCCAATCAAGAGATCAGTCGAAATCTGAAGACGATTCTCAGTCAGTTTCTGAATCCCAATCAAGAGATCAATCGAAATCTGAAGACAATTCTCAGTCAGTTTCTGAATACCAAAAAGAGAAATCAGGAGAAGAATCATCTTCTCCAGACAGAGCACATGATTCAGCTTCTGAATCCCAAACAAGAGATCAACCGAAATCTGGAGACAATTCTCAGTTAGTTTCTGAATCCCAAAAAGAGAAATCAGGCGAAGAATCAACTTCTCAAGACAGGCCACATGATGCAGATTCTGAATCCCAATCAAGAGATCAGTCGAAATCTGAAGACGATTCTCAGTCAGTTTCTGAATCCCAATCAAGAGATCAATCGAAATCTGAAGACAATTCTCAGTCAGATTCTGAATCCCAATCAAGAGATCAATCGAAATCTGAAGGCAATTCTCAATCAGTTTCGGAATCCCAAAAAGAGAAATCAGGAGAAGAATTATCTTCTTCAGACAGAGCACATGATTCAGCTTCTGAATCCCAAACAAGAGATCAACCGAAATCTGGAGACAATTCTCAGTTAGTTTCTGAATCCCAAAAAGAGAAAGCAGGTGAAGAACCATCTTCTCCAGACAGAGCACATGATTCAGCTTCTGAATCCCAATCAAGAGATCAGTCGAAATCTGAAGACGATTCTCAGTCAGTTTCTGAATCCCAATCAAGAGATCAATCGAAATCTGAAGACAATTCTCAGTCAGTTTCTGAATCCCAATCAAGAGATCAATCGACATCTGAAGACAATTCTCAGTCAGTTTCTGAACCCCAAAAAGAGAAATCAGGAGAAGAATCATCTTCTCCAGACAGAGCACATGATGCAGATTCTGAATCCCAATCAAGAGATCAGTCGAAATCTGAAGATGATTCTCAGTCAGTTTCTGAATCCCAAAAAGAGAAATCTGGAGAAGAATCATCTTCTCCAGACAGAGCACATGATGCAGATTCTGAATCCCAATCAAGAGATCTGTCGAAATCTGAAGACGATTCTCAGTCAGTTTCTGAATCCCAATCAAGAGATCAATCGAAATCTGAAGACAATTCTCAGTCAGTTTCTAAATCGCAAAAAGAGAAATCAGGAGAAGAATTATCTTCTTCAGACAGAGCACATGATTCAGCTTCTGAATCCCAAACAAGAGATCAATCAAAATCTGAAGACAATTCTCAGTCAGTTTCTGAATCCCAAAAAGAGAAAGCAGGAGAAGAACCATCTTCTCCAGAGAGAGCACATGATTCAGTTTCTGAATCCCAGTCAAGAGATCAGTCGAAATCTGAAGACGATTCTCAGTCAGTTTCTGAATCCCAATCAAGAGATCAATCGAAATCTGAAGACAATTCTCAGTCAGTTTCTGAATACCAAAAAGAGAAATCAGGAGAAGAATCATCTTCTCCAGACAGAGCACATGATTCAGCTTCTGAATCCCAAACAAGAGATCAACCGAAATCTGGAGACAATTCTCAGTTAGTTTCTGAATCCCAAAAAGAGAAATCAGGCGAAGAATCAACTTCTCAAGACAGGCCACATGATGCAGATTCTGAATCCCAATCAAGAGATCAGTCGAAATCTGAAGACGATTCTCAGTCAGTTTCTGAATCCCAATCAAGAGATCAATCGAAATCTGAAGACAATTCTCAGTCAGATTCTGAATCCCAATCAAGAGATCAATCGAAATCTGAAGACAATTCTCAATCAGTTTCTGAATCCCAAAAAGAGAAATCAGGAGAAGAATTATCTTCTTCAGACAGAGCACATGATTCAGCTTCTGAATCCCAAACAAGAGATCAACCGAAATCTGGAGACAATTCTCAGTTAGTTTCTGAATCCCAAAAAGAGAAATCAGGAGAAGAATTATCTTCTTCAGACAGAGAACATGATTCAGCTTCTGAATCCCAATCAAGAGATCAGTCGAAATCTGAAGACGATTCTCAGTCAGTTTCTGAATCCCAATCAAGAGATCAATCGAAATCTGAAGACAATTCTCAGTCAGTTTCTGAATCCCAATCAAGAGATCAATCGACATCTGAAGACAATTCTCAGTCAGTTTCTGAACCCCAAAAAGAGAAATCAGGAGAAGAATCATCTTCTCCAGACAGAGCACATGATGCAGATTCTGAATCCCAATCAAGAGATCTGTCGAAATCTGAAGACGATTCTCAGTCAGTTTCTGAATCCCAATCAAGAGATCAATCGAAATCTGAAGACGATTCTCAGTCAGTTTCTGAACCCCAAAAAGAGAAATCAGGAGAAGAATCATCTTCTCCAGACAGAGCATATGATGCAGATTCTGAATCCCAATCAAGAGATCAGTCGAAATCTGAAGACGATTCTCAGTCAGTTTCTGAATCCCAAAAAGAGAAATCAGGAGAAGACTCATATTCTCCAGACAGAGCACATGATGCAGATTCTGAATCCCAATCAAGAGATCTGTCGAAATCTGAAGACGATTCTCAATCTCTTTCTGAATCCCAATCAAGAGATCAATCGAAATCTGAAGACAATTCTCAGTCAGTTTCTGAATCCCAAAAAGAGAAATCAGGAGAAGAATCATCTTCTACAGACAGAGCACATAATTCAGTTTCTGAATCCGAATCAAGAGATCAACCGAAATCTGAAGACGATTCTCAGTCAGTCTCTGAATCCCAAAAAGAGAAAACTGAACAAGGATCACCTTCAGAAAGTGCACATTATTCAGCTTCTGAATCCCAATCGAGAGATCAGTCGAAATCTGAAGACGATTCTGAGTCCGTTTCTGAATCCCAAAAAGAGAAATCAGGAGAAAAATCGTCTTCTTCAGACAGATCTCATGATTCAGTTTCTGAATCCCAATCAAGAGATCAGTCGAAATCTGAAGACGATTCTGAGTCCGTTTCTGAATCCCAAAAAGAGAAATCAGGAGAAGAATCATCTTCTTCAGACAGATCTCATGATTCAGTTTCTGAATCCGAATCAAGAGATCAACCCAAATCTGGAAACAATTCTCAGTCAGTTTCTGAATCCCAAAAAGAGAAATCAGGAGAAGAATCATCTTCTTCAGACAGAGCACATGATTTAGCTTCAGAATCCCAATCAAGAGATCAGTCGAAATCTGAAGACCATTCTGAGTCTATTTCTGAATCCCAAAAAGAGAAAAATGAACAAGAATCACCTTCAGAAAGTGCACATGATTCAGTTTCTGAATCCCAATCAAGAGATCAGTCGAAATCTGAAGACGATTCTGAGTCCGTTTCTGAATCCCAAAAAGAGAAATCGGGAGAAGAATCATCTCCTTCAGGCGGTGCACATGATTCAGCTTCTGAATCCCAATCGAGAGATCAGTCGAAATCTGAAGACGATTCTGAGTCCGTTTCTGAATCCCAAAAAGAGAAATCAGGAGAAGAATCGTCTTCTTCAGACAGATCTCATGATTCAGTTTCTGAATCCCAATCAAGAGATCAGTCGAAATCTGAAGACGATTCTGAGTCCGTTTCTGAATCCCAAAAAAAGAAATCAGGAGATGAATCATCTTCTTCAGACAGATCTCATGATTCAGTTTCTGAATCCCAATCAAGAGATCAGTCGAAATCTGAAGACGATTCTGAGTCCGTTTCTGAATCCCAAAAAGAGAAATCAGGAGAAGAATCATCTCCTTCAGGCGGTGCACATGATTCAGCTTCTGAATCCCAATTAAGAGATCAGTCGAAATCTGAAAACGATTCTGAGTCGGTTTCTGAATCCCAAAAAGAGAAATCTGAACAAGAATCATCTTCTTTAGAAAATGCTCATGATTCAGTTTCTGAATCCCAAACAAGAGATCAGTGGAAATCTGAAGACGATTTGGAGTCAGATTCTGAATCTCAATCAAGAGATCAGTCTAAATCTGAAGACCGTTCTAAGTCAGTTTCTGAATTCCATGCACAATCTCAGTATAAATCTGAAGATCACAGAGAATCTTCTAAAAATTATTCTGAGTCGAATTCGAAAGCTTCTTCTAAATCTAAAACTGAATCTGTAGCTCAATCTGAGTCAAACAAAGAATATTCAGACAACCGTTCTAAATCTTCAAAAGCACAATCAGAATCTGAAGCCCATTCTGAATCTTCTATTGAGGAATCTTCTGATAACCGTTCCAAGTCTAATACCCATACTGAAACTTCTGAAGCCACTCTAGACTCTCGCCATAGAACCACTGACTCACCTAGTTCAGAAAGTACTTCTCAATCGGAGTCAAGTTCTGTAAGCTCTAAATCTAGTAGTCAATCAGAATCATCAAGCGCGTCGGAAAGTAGAGAGAGATCAGAGTATCCTGCAGGCCCACCGGGTCGACCAGGACATCCCGGCTCAGGACCTGCGCCGGCTGCGCCCGGTTCCACCGACCAGCATGATGGGTCGAAGGGTGGCAAGTTAGCGACAAACCAGGGAAGGCGTGGTAAGATTTTCTTTTAATCAAAATTCGCATCATTTATTAGAATTTCCAATTGTATTTTTTTTAGGGTTCCGCACCAAAATGTTAAAAAAGGAACCCTTATGGTGAGACTTTGGTGTCCGTCCGTCTTGTATTTAGTACAAGATCAATCAATAGAAGGTTAATATAATTTAAACTTCCTGCTTCCTATCATACTACCCAATAATCATTAATATTTGGATTGGGTAATCAGTATCGCATCTTTAATTATTTACAAGAAATTTCCATTGACTGTATTTCCATTGACTGTATTTCCATTGACTGTATTTATATTGACTGTATTTCAGAAATAATGCACGCGCTAGAATCTAGTATGAACTTGAAGATACTCATTCTACCCAACGGAGAGAAGGGCAAGAACTGCTTCTGCACGTGCGACAGCGACAGGCCGCCGCGGATGATCCCGCTCAAAGACTTGCCGGGACAACTGTCGCGGGCCCCGGGGGGGTGATGATACGAGGAGACACTCGTAGGGAGTCGTATATATAAGAACACGTTATAGCAATACAATTTATAGGTTGTAAAATTATATTTATAAGTAATATAATGTTTAAACGCTGCTATCTGAAGAGTGAATAGTTTATTATGTATATAAATATAGGCACCATGGGTTCCGATCGTGTTGCGAATAATCTAATAATGATTAATTTTATATACGGACAGCCTTTATGGTTTCTAAACAGAATTTTGAAGATATGTATATAGTTAAAGATAAATATTGATTGCAAAAAAATGTGTATGTAAAAATATTATCGTAATGAATAAATATATAAATTATTTACATAATATTATACAGTAATAGTAGAAGATGTATTGATTTTATATTATGTGACGATTTTAATGATACTTACATTAAAATGAAATTAGAATACGTTATATATTGCATTGATTTTATAACATATATTACGTCAGTATATGTAATATTCTGTGCTTATAATAATTTATATTAATTTATTCATTTAAAGGTTGTTAATAAATTTAAATGTTACAATCCACCTCAATCATTCTTTATTCTATTTAAATAGTTTATAATCATATAAATACTAAATTCGGCCACACACTGATATTTTGGAAAATAACATTTAATTACTTATTTAATTATAAAATTTTATTCGAATTAATTAATTTAATTACATGTCAAATTATAATATATTATTTTAAATAGTCAATAAACAGGTTTAACCATGTAATCGACAGTTCAGTCAAACGAGCCCCCTCTCACCTCTCGCCGTGCCCCTCCCGACAGTCCCCATGATGCTTGCCGCATTGCCCCGCTGGATTGCGATGGAGATGAGTTGGGCGTTTATAAATATAATTTTCAATATTTGTTAATATAAACACGCTGCATAGATTGTAAGGTTTAGTGCCGACGTTTCCTACACAACGTAAATTGTTTTGGAATATACGAATATGAATACGAATATTAATAAAAAAGGGATAACTGTTTAATGTCATTCATCCTAACTATTAAATTTAATTATTATGTCATGCGCCTTTTATATAATTAATAATAATACTTGTTTTTGTCAATAAAGAAATCTTTGAAATCTTTATATGAATAAATTAATATGAATTATTATAAGCCCAGAGTTTTATAATATGTATATGTTATAGTCACTGATCGGAGTAGGCAGGGCTCTTTCGGGTCAATGTCCTCAAAGGTTATATTAATATGGATATGATTTCGGGACCCCGTTTTAAGTTATCGAGCAAATGTTGTAAATTACTTTTATAAACCTCGCCCTTACTCGGCGGATTACGATTTTTTAAAAATTGTGAACTTACGAAGAAGTTAAAACACTACCATAGGTACACTGGCGCCATGAATCTTAAAAAAATATTTTTCGCCACCAATCTTAAATGTGTATCAAAACAAATATAACGTTAAAAATCTAGATAATATATTTATTCAATCCCGGAAATCCCGGGATTATTGGGCATACTTATCCATATTATGACCGTATGTGGCAAGTACCAAAAACAGCCCTACCTACTCCGATCATACGTTATAATATAACGTCAAAATAATAGTACCTTATTCTATTTATAATTCAATTCATTTAACATGTCAAATTATACACTTATCGTCAAAATATTTCTTTAATTTAAAGAATCTCTTTTTTTAAATGAACATGTCTTATAGATCAAGACTATAAGAGAGAGACAGGTCTGTTGTACCCGATGCCCGAATGTTTTTACAAGAGGCCACGCACTGGAATATACCAGATTACATGTATCGTTTTGTATTAATAATTACAATGTTACTTCAATATTAATATAAATATAATATTATTAAATTGCTCGTACTATAATATAATGATTTTAATGTGATCATCACTGATCGGTGTAGGTAGGGCTGTTTGGGGTCAAAGACCTCAAAAGCTAGATTAGTGCTAGGTTAGTATGGACATCTGTAGACGTCAGAGTGAAGCGAATTTATAATTCAATAGAATTTCGTCGTCTATTTCATTTCTTTCAAGTATGTCTAAATCCGGGTTTCTTTAGTAGTCTTCTAGTCTTCTTTTAAATTCCGAAAAGCCCGGGATTTTTTAATATATTTTTTAATGGCATGTCCATAGTATGATGATCGCAGGTTGGAATTACCAAAAGTAGCTCTATCTACAGCGATTTTTTCAATTCCAGAAATCCCGGGATTATCCAAATATGGTTTATAAGAAAGCCGTATCCATATCATGACCACAGCTTGCAAGTACCGAAAACAACCCTACCTACTCCGATCGCTAGTCATAATAATCAATCAATAATATGCCTACTTTAGTCAGATAATTATGTATTTTGTATAATAATGGCGATGTTATATTTGTATAATATGAAGGTGATTTCATTTATATTTAATAGCTTTAAAAATATGTAGTTGACAAATATAATATAATATTTACCACTAGGAAATATGTAGTTGACAAATATAATATAATATTTACTACTAGGAAATATGTAGTTGACAAATATAATATAATATTTACTACTAGGAAATATGTAGTTGACAAATATAATATAATATTTACTACTAGGAAATATGTAGTTGACAAATATAATATAATATTTACTACTAGGAAATATGTAGTTGACAAATATAATATAATATTTACTACTAGGAAATATGTAGTTGACAAATATAATATAATATTTACTACTAGGAAATATGTAGTTGACAAATATAATATAATATTTACTATTAGGAAATATGTAGTTGACAAATATAATATAATATTTACTACTAGGAAATATGTAGTTGACAAATATAATATAATATTTACTATTAGGAAATATGTAGTTGACAAATATAATATAATATTTACTACTAGGAAATATGTAGTTGACAAATATAATATAATATTTACTATTAGGAAATATGTAGTTGACAAATATAATATAATATTTACTACTAGGAAATATGTAGTTGACAAATATAATATAATATTTACTACTAGGAAATATGTAGTTTACAAATATAATATAATATTTACTACTAGGAAATATGTAGTTGACAAATATAATATAATATTTACTACTAGGAAATATGTAGTTGACAAATATAATATAATATTTACTACTAGGAAATATGTAGTTGACAAATATAATATAATATTTACTACTAGGAAATATGTAGTTGACAAATATAATATAATATTTACTACTAGGAAATATGTAGTTGACAAATATAATATAATATTTACTATTAGGAAATATGTAGTTGACAAATATAATATAATATTTACTACTAGGAAATATGTAGTTGACAAATATAATATAATATTTACTATTAGGAAATATGTAGTTGACAAATATAATATAATATTTACTACTAGGAAATATGTAGTTGACAAATATAATATAATATTTACTATTAGGAAATATGTAGTTGACAAATATAATATAATATTTACTATTAGGAAATATGTAGTTGACAAATATAATATAATATTTACTATTAGGAAATATGTAGTTGACAAATATAATATAATATTTACTACTAGGAAATATGTAGTTGACAAATATAATATAATATTTACTACTAGGAAACATTTTGATGATCACAAAAGTTTTGACATGACTAGTTATATTTTAAATTATTTATAATTTTTATTTGCAATTTTTATAGCAATTATCTTTTCAATTATTTTCACAATCTGTTTAAGTATTAAGAAGGCAAATATTATTTCTATGTTAATTCATTTATTATTAATTTGTTTATTTGTGATATACGTGTATTATAGTTTACTCAATAAATATTATAGTGAATAAATTTAAAATGTATGTAAATTAATAAATAATTTAAAATATGATTATATTAATGGATACCTTTGTTTGGTGTGATGTAAATATAGATATGTACAATGTTGTTTATATTAACACGATCATTGTCCCGTTTTTTATCAGTCTTGATTGTTTTTCAGTTTTGATAATTATTTATTAAATCAGCTACATTATAATTATCATTATGTCTATAGCGGGGCGGGCGGAGCGATGTTCCGTTTTATATGATTAATCAAGATTACGTAATGTAACTAATTGTTGACAATATTATTGTATAACTATCTAGCCGTTAGATTCTAAATTGCCTAAATTAGTGTCCCTAGTACCATTGATGGTACTAAAGATACAAAGTTGTGTCACTTGTACCATCAATGGTACTAGTCAATGGTACTACTGATCTAACGGCACTATCTATATAGGCAGTCCAATTAATTTGATATTTGTATATTAAATAATTACATAATAAGTATTCTTAACACCGCCTCCTCTTCTAGTTATTATTGTATTAATTATTTCAATATTATTATTAAAGCACTTATATTAAAATTGAATTCATAATATAAATTTATATCTATACATATCGGTCGATATATACTACCTATTGTACTATCCTCTGGTATATATAACATATTATAACAAAAGAAAAACGAACGATTATTATCATACGAATTTAGCACAACCTACTATTCATAAAGTAGGTAATAAATAAAATTTTGTAAATATGTTTTATTAGATCATATTTACCAAGAAAACATTAAATTAGTAATGTAAATCATATAATGAGAATGTAGAAAATAATGTAATTTTTTGTGTGTTGCCAAGCGATCATACTGATTATGATTATACGTAATCTTGAGTTCACATTCAGTGCATATAATACATATACATATAGTACATACAGGTCATTTGTGTCGAATGTACGATATGTAAAATTAAATATTCAATTGTAGAGTCGACTTATAGTTGAATTATCTACCCACGTCATCACTTTACTCCATATTTGAGAATTAGCGTTATATAAAGGAACCAGGAACTTTGAAACCCCTGCCATATAGCGGAATTAAATATTGCAATTTTTTGATAGTGAACCGCGTAACACACTATAAAGTACAAATGGCGCCCTCTCCTTAACACAGTTTTTATATTCCGTCAGGGTACACTTTTTGAGTACGCCTAAAGCAGTTCTGGTCCACTTTTCTGGATCGACTGTACACAGAGATTAGTAAAACTAATATCATTTTAATTTTTATTTCATTTATTCATCTTTTGGTGCTTATACAGCACGCTGAGGTTCAATTTACATTGCCGCGGAATGGAATGGAAGCGAATTTTCGCAACGTAATTGTACATAGCATAATGAACTTTATGTCAATTGTGTAACATACAAACTAAATACGAACCAAAAAAGAAAAGTTGCTAGGGGAATTCTCGAGAATGCGCGAGGATTCCCCGGAAGACGCGCGACCTCTTTTTTGGCTCGTATTTAGTTTGTATGTTACACAATTGACGTAAAGTTCATTATGCTATGTACAATTACGTTGCGAAAATTCGCTTCCATTCCATTCTGCGGCAATGTAAATTGAACCTTAGACATGTCAGTATAAAGTACTTTAAAATTAATAAATATCAATTAAAAAAAAGGTTCTAATTCTAACAGTTAATTCAGATTTGTGTTTATCTTTCAAATATAACACCTTTTGTTACTACCAGTATAATAATTCTTGAAAGTAATTTAATTAATTTTATTGATAGATTTCTCGAAATAAAATTATTATTATTATTAAACTGCCGATATTACCTTTAATACCTATACCATTAATAAAAAAATATTTTATTTTTATAAATTGGCAACGGCAAACAGGCAGGCGAGCCACCTGATAGTAAGTAGTCATCGTCGCCTAGAGACACGTGCAATACCCCTGGTTATTGCTTGTGTGTTGCCGGCCGTGGAGGGAGAGGACTTTTTTAACGTTCTTTTTGAAGCATCCCATGTCGTAGCGCTGCGGGAAAACCAACTAAACCAACCTGCACGCTACACTAGTCTAGTTCGATAATCTTTTTCAATCACATTTAACTTCAATCCATTCATCAACTGATTGGTATCACCAGATCCAATCCCAGGATATAGCTACAATCACGCAAATTAATCGCAAACTAACACAAACAAGATAATAATCAACAATTTATAAGTGGACGTTTTAAAGTTAATTTTTTGTCTGGACTTGATTCAGTGCGTGAAACATGGCCAAGTTGATAGCTGCTTTGTTCCTGGCCTTGGCTGCTGTGGCAGGTATTTATATACGTTTTTGTATTACCACTTTTGGGGCACAGGCCTCCCCTTGGACAAGAGGGGTACCAACCTAATGCATTCACATGCCTTTACAAAAGAAGATATTATTTGAAAGTAATGCGTGACTATTAAAAGTTTAAGAAACCTTGGTGCTAGCTTATTTTTTTTCGCGATTTCAAAATTTGCCGCACAGTCATAGTTGAGTTATGGATTCTGAACACTCCCCATTGGGTCTATATGGGTTTTTGTTACATCCAGTATACATATGTACATCCAGTATCCGTAACATTTTGATAATCTTGGGTATAAAATCAATCATCTTCATCATGATCAGTACACTCGACAGCCCACTCTGGTCCGCTGCTGGACATAGGTCACTCCCAGGGCGCACCTGGCATGGAGGCGCCCCACACTACGCTCGCCCAACGCGGTCTCCACTCCAGCACCCGTCTCAGCATAGTCACTTATTCTAGTCGTAGAACAATAAATTGTGGCGACGCACGACACACGCGCGCCACTACGTAGAACGCGCTATCGAAATTTTCCTAGGACATCGTATTTATACGAGTTCCAAACATCCATCCTTGGACCAGGACATCTGGTCACCAGGCACAACACCCCGCCTGGTGGGAGATCTTCCCTTTTCCCTTTCATACAACTGACACTACGTCATCCATGTCCTCACATAGCGCGTTCCTACAAATTAATGCGTTTTTTAGTTGATCCAATGAACAACTTCCATACTCGTATTTTTGCGAGTTCTAGGACATATATATCTTTTGGTTTGAATCGGTAGACTTTTATTTTTTCCTCCATACATTTTGTATGAAAGACGAATTTTCTCTTAAACCTCTTTTTCTCAGAAACGGGGTTCTAGAGGTATTTTTTTTCTACAGGTTTTTGTCAACTAATCGTGCTAAACAACATATATTTTTTTCAGCAAATTTGACTGATACTTTTTTTTAATATAAATCGTGCGGGGTCCTTTGTGGACCAGTCGCATCGTCAGTGGCCACGTTTCGGTTCCGTAGCTCATTCCTGGTGGGACGCACTGGTCGAAGACTCGCCTTCAGACATTGAGGTACCTACAGCACTAGGTATACGGTGAGAGGGACAACACTACAACAACACAGATTGATAATGACTCGTTTACACGACACAATGTTTCCTCCAACCGCCAGCTCTCCCCGCCGACCCCATAGTGATGGCCCCCCGGGGCCCCGCGCCGCGCCACTACGCGGCCGGAGACGACCCCCACCTGCAGGACTCCTGGCCGGGTAGCTTCGACGTCAGTAAGGAGGCTCGCTATACGCCCGACGCGCACAATATCTACCATCTCTTCACCAGGTAATTCTCGAAGCACCGTTTTTTGTTGTCTTTCAAAAATATTTGGTCCACGGTAACCAACAAAACATACTTGGAGTTGAAGGATCACTAAGCAAAATCTAATAATAAACTCGTGCCTTTCTATGACTGAAACAAATGAGAAGTGTTTGTAAATTAGGGAAATTAATAACATAAATTGATTTTTGGTTTTTGCGTACCACAGCATTGTGGTCGCATTTTTGATAAATATTTGCTAACCTCATACAGACTTCGTTCATTTCTTTTACATTTATCGGTTTTTCACTTTCTTTTAAAAATTGTATGGGAGCCGCATCGTTTTTTTAGATAGTCAAGTAGATGTGGCGCGCGCGCATCCGTAGACGTATCGCTTGTTGTGCTGCGGCATCTAGAACGTCAAAAAAACCACTGCATTGTGGTTACCTTTATTTTCAGTACATTTGAAATAGTTACGGTCTTTCCAAATAATAATAAACAATTTATTTCACTAACTTACGCTGTATCTTGACAGCCGACGTAGTTGTTTAATGATTTTTAATCGTGTCAATAAAATAATTTTTAGGATACTTAATTATACAAAGTTATTTATCAATTTTCAATTTATATTTTTTTTATTCCCAAGAATATAAATATAAAATAAAATTTATAAAATAATAAACTTAAATATGCTAAATTTCGTCAATAAAAAAAGACTCCGATTGTGAAAGGCCTCAGTCTAAAATCCCCGTGTCGACCCCGGCGCAAAGGTCCTCATGACGCTCGCGGCATTGCCACGCTGAATCGCCACGGTCAACCTCTGCACCAAGAACGACCCGGAGCGGGGGTCACAGCCCCTCTCTCTCGGGCGACGGCCGACCTCCCTGACAAAATCCTTTGCCTCCGCCCCCCAACAACCTGTCGTTTCAACGTTTTTTATCAATCTACGAAATGCAAATATGAGATAAATGAAGAGATTATAATTTGTTTAATTATCAAATTTAATATTGATTATCGTGGTCAGCAAGTTATCGACGTGTCATATCAACTCATATAAAATCCTCAAAAACAACTAAAGGGACCATTGACCACTGATAACTGATAACTGTCTGTATCTATACTGGAGATCAGATGCACCAAGATATGGCCAATATGGCACACCTTTGTCTAAACATGATTCAGAAAATATTGTCTATTGAAAACAAATACATTAATTGATTATAAAAAAAATTATTTAGGGAAGAAGGACCCGTCACTTATTCTCGGATTTGCCCTCCTCGACGATAAGCAAAATAAAATAATATATTTCTGGACAAATGAATTAATCTGAATCTAAAGAGAGCAGACGAGCAATCGGGCCACCTGATGGTAAGTGCTCACCGTCGCCCGTAGACATCGCACTTCAGTGTATTACTAGAGGGTTTTTGATGCGCTGCTAACCTTGAGGACTAAGATGGATTGCCTCTGATGATGTGGAGGAAATTACGCTGGCTCTCTTACTCTTCAAACCGGAACACAGAAATGCAAGCATTTATGCTTTACAGCAAAAATAAACAAGACAGTGGTTCCATAACAACCCAGACTAAGACAATTCACACCGGGATCTACCACTGTAATAAAATCACAAAGGATTATAATCGCAAAGGATGATAAATCCGACCTCGAAGGAAGTGATAACGGATTGAGAGAGTAAAGGCGCAAGTAGGTACTTATAGTCGTTGACCGCTTGACCTACGGTCACTGATCGCCTTTGGTCTTTGCCCGAAGTCGTTCAACGTTATTCTTTCGATGACAACTTAGTGACACTTTGGTTTTTTTTTTATGTTTAACTAAACCCGCATTTGACCTCGATCTCGCCTGATGGTAAGCGACGATGAGGTCGACGATGGAGCATGCGGGTCCAGTAAATGCCTATTCACTCTGGCCTTGAAGATCCCAAGCTTGTAGGTTTGGTCATTCGCCGATTGCGGCCAATGACTGGTAATTCATATAAAGGCGGTGGTCGCCTGCTGTGACCGCCGGGACGGTCGGTCGTAGGTCGATACTATCATAAAATTATATTATGATAGTATCGTCGGGGAGGGTGAATCCACAGACTCGCTTCTAAGTTGTCTCTCCCCCCAGACTGAACCCGGTGGTGAGCCAACCAATGCTGATGGGAGCGGACGGTCTGCTCGGGCTGACCAACTACAACGCGCAGCGCCGCACGGTCATGTTGCTGCACGGCTGGCTCGATACGCCCACTTCTGACTTCAATGCCGTCCTCGTGCCAGGTACTTTAAGATGCACACACACACACACACACACACACGCCCGGACGATGTCGCCGAGCGACGTTAATTGTTTCATGTAGTAGCTAACAATCGATCGATCGCGCGAGAACACATTTCTGTTATCGATCGATTTTTAATCTTTTTTTACGCTTCCGCCATGCTGGCCTCATAGCCTCATAGGGTAACACAATTGCTCAATCGCTACAATACTGCCCTGAGATAGCGCCCGATAAAGCCGAAAAAATCGATCGCTGTTTCGGAAAATGATTATCAGGCCATGAGGGTCCTCGTGACCTCGTGACCCAACAAGCGCCGCCCCCGGGCCGCCGCCGCCCTCCGGCCACACTCCACCAACAAGTGACGACATCGACGATCTGATCACACAAAGCGGATCTATCGAACGATTAAAAATTCTTCTTCATCAGTGGTAAAATTGTCCACTTTTTTGATAAATCCACTATATTGATAAATGTTATGGGTTAATATCTATTCTAATTCTGTGTGGTTCCGCAGCGTTCCTGCAGGCCGAAGACCTGAACGTAATCGTGGTGGACTGGACGGCCGGCTCCAGCACTATCAACTACCTCGCAGCTATGACTAACACTGTCAGCTCAGGTGACTATTGGCAGGCAGGATTATGATATTACAGCAACTCAGTGTGACCGTTGCGACTGACATTGAAGAACGAGCCTACATTACCTTATGTGGAGCGCTGTTACGGAGGAGGGACCGTGGTAGACCCTGATGTCATAATATAGGTAGTATTTATACTTATGTGTACCTAGAAGACGGCGATACCCTCGCCACTTATCACGTTTGTCCACTAAATCTTACGGCGAAAAGTGAGAACTACCTATGATGAAGGTGATTCCTCTGTCTACCCCCTCGGGGATGATGGACGCGAGAGTTACGCTATGCTATGCTATTATACTGTGCTGATATGCAGGATCGTCTGGGGCAGTACCACTCTCTTATGTACTCGTATTGCTTGCATTTATGTGTTTTGGTTTGAAGGAGCCAGCGATTACCGGCACACGAGGCACTCCAGGTGAAAGGGCCACCCCAGGCTGACTGTACAGATCCATTAGTTAGATTAATGATATGCATCATACAGACCGGCCATTTTGCGAATCTCTTAATAAATAAACTTAATCATCAGACAGATAAACTGATGTATCTTGGACAGGTGAAAGCGTGGCTCGCTTCATCAACTGGCTGAACCGGGCGACGGGGACCCCTGCCATGAGCTACCACCTCGTGGGCCACGGGTTGGGCGGCCACCAGGTCGGCATCACCGGCAGGAACGTCGACGGTGACGTCGCCTACATCACTGGTGAGTGAAAGAAGATTGACTGACCGAACAAAGTGTTAGAACTAAGTGACCAGGAGCCCAATCCACTGTTTTACAACGTTCGTCGTTCTTATTCAATTGAGTAGCGATTACGTTTTCATGAATCGTATTCTGCTGACACCACGATAAACACATGAGCTGACCGATCGGTCGTTGGGTTGACCGTAACGTGTCGTTACATAATCGAAACGGTGCGTGACTAGTGGCATACGAATAAAGTAAAGTTGCTACAATTTAGTTTCTATTTACTTTACTTTGTGTTAGTAGAATCGTGCTCCAGGCTTACCAGATCTGAACTGAACTGAACAGATCAACCGGACTAACTGAAATTAGTGGCGTCATGGATACAATAAAGATATTTTTATTGGCGTCTCTAGTGAATGCAAATATCATGTAATTACATCCATTGTAACACGAGTGCTAGTTTGTAATACGAGTGTTGCGAGTGTCACGATAGATAGCACGTATCCTACAATTTTTTTTGACGGGCGTTTCTAACTTTGTGCTATCTCTACCATTTTCGTGTTCCAGCTCTGGACCCGACCTTCCTGGGTTGGGTGACCAACAGCAACAAGTTCCGTCCCGACGACGGCGCCTACACGGAGGTGATCCACACCAACGCCGGGGTCACGGGGTACATCGCCACGTTGGGGCAGGTGGACTTCTACCCCAACGGGGGGGTCAACATGCCAGGGTGCGACTCGCAGGCGTGTGATCAGGACAGGTGATTGTTTAGAATTTAAATTCGTGCTTTCTAGCGGAATACTACATTTGGCTGGTCTAAGAGTTCGGCATGGTACCTACTACCTACCTCCCAGCCAGGTTCATCTTCACACGGTCGAGAACACTGACTCAACTTGTACCTAACACAAATATTCATTTCAGTTATGAGGGTACAAAATGGTGGTGGAGTTTGGTTAAAACAACCTTGGGGATACCATGTTTGTAGACTATATCCTCAAAACTCCTCCAAACAAAGTGGGGACACTTCCAAACGCAAGCTTTTAATTTGTTCTCACATTCTCGTTCTGTTCTACCTAAGTTTTGCTCTCTCCCGGTAAGATCACTACCGTTATTTCTAGCAGCCAATTTTCCAGTCGCATTTTTACCCATTCATGATTTTTCCAATGTGTCGCGTTGCAGAGCTTTCCACTACCTGGCGGAGTCCCTGATCAGCGGCGGGTTCACCGGCCGCCGCTGTGCCACGTACGTGGGGGCCATGACCGACTTCTGTGTGCTGTTGGGGACCCTCAACATGGGAGGGCTGGTGCCTAAGTTCGGGTGAGGAAACGACAGCCTTTTTATAATGTTCAAGTGAAGAAAACCAGACTGTTCTTAAAAGCGTAAACATTATTTGTAGAAGAAGGACCCGCCACTCACCCTCGGATTCGCCCTCCCGAACGATAACGAAATCCGAAAGGATTTACAATCGCAAAGGATACCAAATCCGACCCTCTAAGGATGTGATAAGGATTGAGAGACTGTTGAGTGTTGAGTGACGCCTGATTCTATCAATAATTATGTTATTAAAATGTAAAGCACGGTGCGATAAAACATTTAAGGGAAATATAATCTCCTCCTCGCGTCGTAATCCTCAATGCTGAGGGTCGTGACCACCTTCTGGCGGATGATCTTCCTCCATTTATTTCTGTCCCCGGCGGTGTGGATGGCATCGTGAACTGTAGAGTCAAGGGTGGTGCGGATTTGGTCGGACCAGCGCATCGGACTACGTCCTCGATGCCTCTTCCCTTCCATTTTTCCGGTCACAATTAGTTTTTCGAGGTTGTCACTGTCCTTCCTGGCAATGTGACCGAAATATTCGAGAATTCTACGAAGGCACTCGGAGGACAGTCGTGAGGTGATTTTAAGTTCACGTAGAATGGATACGTTGGTACGATGTGCTGTCCACGGAATTCGGAGCATTTTTCTCCAGCACCACATCTCGAAGGCATCAATTCTTTTGCGGTCTGCTGTTCTTAGTGTCCAGGTCTCAGCGCCATAAGAGAAAATGGAGAACACCAGTGATCGTACAAGTTTGATCTTGGTCTTGACGGAGATGTTTCTGTCTGCCCAGATTCTATGTAACTGAGACATTGCATTTTTGGGAAATATAATACTTGGTATGACATCACGACTTAGTTGATATAACAGCCCAATCATGCATCCGAAACAAACAGCGTATTTCGTCCTTGCAAAAAATTGATTTGATTTGATGTGAAATGTTACCAGCGATTTCACATGAAAAAAATATATATCACCATCTAAAAATTAAATTGAGGTAGCAATCATTTCCATCTCTACTATGGAGGATGTCGGTAACAGGCCAGTGTAGTTTTATTAAAAATATTATTTTCTGCAGGTCGTCTGGAATCTTCCGGGTGGACACCAATGCGGCCCCGCCGTTCTCCCAGGATTAAAAAGTATAAATGTAACCTGACCAGGAAAATTAAAACCCTGTTATGAAGGCGCTGTTGGTACTTTTATCGTCTGTGTTATGGAGTTCATACTTACATACAAAACTTCACGCTATGTCCCTTGAGGGGTAGGCAGAGAGAATAGAGCGCCACGAATCCCTGTCTTAGCACGCCTCTCTTGCTTCCTCTACATTCATTCGTCTTCACGCATGCTCGCCGTTGAGGTCGTCTGCTCTGTATATATTAAAATCTATGTTATTGAATTCGCTATGAAAAAAAAAGTTTATTTTTTTCTGTTCAGGGTACATGTCGTATATGATAAAGTTAATGATTATCTTGTACCAATTGTAAATATGTAATATAAATAAATGGGATTATTGTTATTCGTAGCCGTGTTCCTCGCAGACGAGGGACGTAAAAAAGTTAATTAAATTACAAAAATAAATTTAAACTGCTTTTAATTTTCTTTGTAGAATTGTCTTGAAAGAGTACCACATTACAGGAAACAGTAATAAAACCAAGCCACCCACACTACCCAAGGCCTAGAAACGAAAAAAATACGAAAAATAATAATTTTAATGACAATTTTATTACTGAATCATAATAAATGACTTTACAACAACAATCGTCATTATTATCATTGAGTTGATACGTTCTATGTGACGTATAGCAGTAATTATTGTCAGTTGAGAATGTCAAGTGAGAGGAGGGACGCCGGCCGCTGGTCCTCAGTCGGAAGATACCGGTGCTCCTGGAACCAAACATGAGAATGAATTTAGTTGAAAATAATAATTAGTTATGCCCCAATAATTAGTTATGCCCCAATAATTAGTTATGTCCCAATAATTTCCCAACTATGACTCAGTTATGACCCGGCTATTAACCAGTTATGATCTAGTCATTACTCAACTACGACTAAACCTTGACTAAACTATGACCCCAACTATGGCCCAACTACAACTCAACTAAGACTATAAATAATCTTATTATGACCATATTTTCTGGTGAAACTGATCTGATCAAGCAAGTACCGCTCATGGCTGCCAGGTACGTGGCACAGCGTCTGCCCGTGAACCCTCCGCGCATGGACTATGACCCAACTAGAACCCAACCATGACCTAATTATGACCATTTAGAACCCAACAATCCCCCAACCATGACTCCACTACGACCTAGCTATAACTTAACCATGACCCAATAATTCCGCAAATTAAGATTCCCGGAGACCAGTCAGGTCGCGCTCATAGCCGCGAGATACGTGGCGCAGCGTCTGGACTCCGTCATGTAGTGGAACGATCAGCGATGTCCGGAGAAAATATCGTCTGCGCGTTCTAGGTTTGTATGGAGATATTGTATTTGTATGCAGACGGCGTTCAGCGCCATCTGTTGACGAGTGGAGCGAAGAAGTCGTAGTGTTGCTTGGTTGAGATGTCTTCTTGGTTGCATTGTATAGCGTAGCTGTGGATATCAATAATGGCTAGGACGCCGGACTCCCATGCTGGAGATCCGGGTTCGAAACCATACAATTCCATGTACTAATGAGATTTATGGATTTTAAGAAGTCTTACGTACATTTACAAACTGCTCTTGAACATATTGGAATAGACCTAGCAAGGACATGGTGAGGAAATATACGTCTGAGGGAAACTTTTCCGAAGTCAGTACTGGGCCCGCTCGGTGGATCATGGCACTCACCCCACTGTGCAAGGGGAGAGGTCTCCCCTCAGAAATTAATTAGACTTCCACTGAGTGTGCCCCAAATAAATATTGAAATTCGGATAAAAATACTTCCCATACACGTCGTTCCAATAGTGTGGACGTTTATGTGTGGCTGTGAAAGTAAAAGAAAAAAAGCTTTGTTGCTACACCTATAAAAGACCTATGTAGCCACCTGTCATGATCGCAGAGGGGAGTGATGTGTCCAGGCATGTTGAGTCCACCGCCGGGGTGGAAGTCGATGTGTCCCAACGTGGCCACATAACCGCTGACCCCGGCGCTGGTGTGGATCAGCTCCGTGTTGACCGTGTATTTGTAGAAAGGCCGGTACTATTGAGCCCGTGTGCTCGACCCTCGGCCTCATCGTCGCTTACGATCAGGTGAGACTGGGGTCCAACGCGGGTTTAGGTGTAAATGATTTATTATGATAATTTTTATCTACTATTGTTTGTGACATACAAATAATGCGCTCTTGGAAATAAATTCTTTTTTTCTTAATTAAAAATGTACATTTAAAACTTAATAATATGCTCTTTTCGATTGTTACCTGATACAGCAGCTGAGCCCAGGAGTAAGACGGCAGGGATCACCGGAACACTTTTGCATTAACACTATGTAAAAACGTCAGTTATCTCTTTAAAGCCACTCATTAGCAGATTTTAGTTGAGATTATGTTTGATATCAAGTATTTACCTGACTTGGCACAATAGAACAGGATATTTATTTACAGGGAGACGAGACGAAATACCAGTATAGATTGAAAACTTCTTTTTTATTATCTTTTATACTTAATTATTGGGGGAAGAAAGACCCGCACTCTCCCTCGGATTCGCCCTCCCCCACGAGAACCAAATCCAGAATGATTTACGATCCCAAATGATGACAAATCCGACCTCCTAAGGATGTGATGAGGATTGAGGTAACGTTCAATTAATGGTATTTTATGGGACCTCAATGAATATCAATATTCCGCTTGAAAACGCGAACTTGAATTCAAATTGGACACGTGTTTCGCCTCTGAACGAGGCAGCATCAGGGCAAGAAGACAAATGAACAGCTCTGACGGAATCCGAGGGTGAGTGGCGGTTCCATATTCCCCCCATTATTTTAATATTCAAGCAGGAACAAAGTTAACTAGGCCGCGGTCCACCCAGGTGGACTGGGCAGGTGGATCACGTGCAATACCTGTACATATTTTAAATATAATCTGAGCGGTTGATGTGTCATTTAGAGGCGAAACACGTGTCGAATTCTTTCATCAAAGAGAAAGGTGCGTTCCCTTACATTCTATATAATGAAGCATTAACTTTAAATATCCTTTCTGCAACAAGATAATAGGTTTGACAGTTATTGATTACACATAATCTATTAAATACTAAACAAATGGTAATCGATGTAAGAAGTGATTTGGATCTGTATGAAGCTTAAATGTAAATATATTACTGACAGTCATCGTGGAGATAACGCGGAGATAACGCGCGATACATAGTTCCCGCTACTGCACCCTTTCCCATTGAATGAAACCCTACAATGGCGGAGTGTTAAGGAAGTGATGCTACGCTATCTAGGAACCACGTTTCTGACTAATTAAAGAAAAATAAAGTTAAATAAAATTATTTGAACTCGGTTTTCTTCAAGTCGGTCTGGCCGAATAGGCGCGCATATATGTTCAACAAGTTTGAAAGTCGGCTGGATGTATGGCTGGCGCGGATTCCATATAAAACTTGTCTATAGAACACTCTACAATAGGGTTAATTTCAAAATCTTTAATGCCACTTTTAATACGTTTCGGTTCTGACCACACCCGACGTTGCTTCATCATCATGAAGTCATATTGGGATGTGGTCGGTCATTTTGGGAATGACATGTTTGGACTCAAAGGACCCTTCCCCGGCGCTCTCTGAGGACGACTGTTGGCTAGTAAACAATAGCAAATATCTTATCTTTAGATTGTATTATTTATGACGTGATTTTAATATAGTTATTTTTCACAGTTATCTCTGAGATCTTTATAATCATAGCTAATTAAGACGTAGATACACATTTTTAATGTACTATAATTGGTGTTGCACCTGATGGTATCGTAGGCCGAGGTACAAGAAGGAACGAACGCCTGCCCCTACAAGGAGGAGGGAGACTTTATCTGTCGTCTAAGCTAAGAGCCAGTTCAGGTTGCAGCGTCAGCGAATTATAAGTTTTACCTGACGACAAGTCATTTAACACAAGCAATATCTGAGAAGTATTGCTACATGTGGTATGGACGACGCGATGCTCTGGGTGGCAACTGGATAAGTTTCCAGTAGAAACAGGTAAAAGGATGGTACTGCCCCGGGCTGGCTCTGCAGAGTCCTCCCACCTTCCACCTTACAAATATAGATGGCCTTAACCAAACGGGTCGTCCACTCGAACCCTGAAGCGGGGGAGTGGGTGCGGGCCTGGAGGTGAACCTCGTGCCCGGACAGAAGCTCGGGGTGTCACTACATCCCCGGTGTTTGGTGCCGTTAAAATGAAACGGGTTTAAGGTTTAAGCTTAATTAATAATAAATGGCCTAGCCCTTACGTTCATACAAATAACGTACCCCGTAATCAATGTCAGATGGTAATCAAAGTCAGAGCTGTACAGGGAGGCTCTTGGATATTCTAACCCCCTACGGAAATAAAATAATCGAATCACTTTAAAGGCCAAAAAATAACTTATTTTTGGGCCTAAGTTATTTTTTATTTTAAAGTTTTTTAACTCTGAAGCTGATTTTTAAGGTGAAATCGTCCGGCAACATTAGGGCAGGTAGAAAAGTACAAATGGTTTTATTTTAATTTTACTTTGTCTTTAAACAGTCTTTGTCTTTATACAGCAAACACACGCACACACTCACAACGTACAAATATACAACTTTAAGTTTACTAAAACTAAAGATTAATGTCCGCTTCCTAAAATGACCGAAAATATTAGGAAAGCGGACATTTTGGAAAGATTCTAAATTGCAAGAGATCCTCCTTCAGTTTCCACTATTGACACCTGCCCCCGCGACCTTCCTGGCAGCAATGCCTGAGTAGCGGCTCTGATCAAATGTTAATTATTAATCAAATATAGATAAAGCTTTGGTTCTTAAATAGGTTTTCGCAAGTTAGCCTGCGACAGTCCGCGGGAACATGGCTAAGGCGACGGCTGTGACGTTGGTGCTTTGCTTGGCTGCAGTGTCAGGTAAATTAAATCAGGAACACTTAACACGTTAACAGTCCAGATGCCCCCGATGGTGAGTCACGCGACCGCTTGCCAGGAGTCCGTGCCTCCTTTGTTGGGTCACGAAACAATAGATTTAAAATTAGTTGGATTAGTGAAGTTGTCAAACAATTTTGTATGGGGACTGTCAACGTGTTAATACTATAGTTATATTTCGACACAGTTGAATTCGTATGACCGCGGGCAGACTGACGTAGGCTGTCAGTTACACTTTTAATACTATTACATATTTTTTTTTTATATTACCTACCTACTTTTTATATTTTTATATAATTACTAGGAAGAAGGACCCGCCACTCACACTCGGATTTTTCCCTCCCCAATGATAATGAAATCCTGAAGGATTTACAATCTTTCGTTTCTCTATCACATTAAGGAGGTCAGATTTGTCATCTTTTGCGATTGTAAATCCTCCTGAGTTTTGGTTTGGTTAACGCTGGAGAGGGCGAATGTGAGTAGCGGTTCTTTCATCCCCCATTATTTTTCAATAAGTATATGTATCTCACCACGGTTCTCTCCCCCCTCAGCGCTGCCCTCGCCCCTGGTCCTGAGCACCCTGGGTCAGGCCCCCCGCTACCAATACGCGGAAGACAGCTTCAAAGGCCTTCAGGACTCCTGGCTCACCACCTCGGCGGTCCGCGAGTCCGCGCGCTACTCCCCGGACGCGCAGAATGTATACCACCTCTTCACCAGGTAACTTCACTTCGCATTGTGGTGAACCATTCCAAATTCAACGAGTTTTTAGATGATGATGACCTTCCTGACGTGTCCGCCGACAGCGACCCCTGCTTAGCTCCTGGCGTGCTATCGAAACCAAATTTCACCCTGAAGATTCGGTTCGTCTGAAACACACTCTGCATACATTAGGTCCGTACTTCCATACAAACATAGAACGCGCTATCGATATTTTTAATGCGACTTTGCCTTCATACGAGTTCCAAACATCCATTGGTGGTTCAGCACTACCGGTCACAAGGCACACCATCATCCCTGGTGGAAGATCCCTTTCTGATTTTCATTACAATTGCAATTATACTGTTATTAGAATAGCCTCTAGCATGTGCCCTCTGTACATACTTCTTACATAATCAAATGGCTTCTTCCTCATCACGATAGTGTGGAGGGCATCATCGTGTGTAATCGGATTGTCGTCGGTTTTTCGTCAGGAATATGTGCGTCGTCACGCGTCCACACGTGCCTTAGTGCCCACGTGCGTGGCTCCCAGATCTTGGAGAATCTTTGATGAGATGAGATTTCTGGACCGGTAATAGCTTGATAGATAGAAATTAAGCTTAAAATGTTTAGGTATATGGTGCGTTTTTGACATCTAACCTTGAGGATCTGATATCAAACAGGAAAGTAAGTTAATTTCAATTTCATAATATGAAACTAGAAGCCCTCATAAACTACAAGTTAGATAATGCCTCTGGTGTTGCACGTGTCTCTAGGCGACGGAGACAACTTACCATCAGGTGCAGGTATGCGTATTTATAAAAAAAAAAATTTTAAAAATGGTCTTCTCGAACTAAACTTCTCCACGCCTTCACCAACTGCTCAATTTATGACGTAATCAGTGTTGTTTACTAATGTGGCAATTTACGTACTTAATTAGTGATCATATCATACATATCTGCCACCTGTAGGGTGTGTAATCAGAGTAATCAGAAATCAGATCACATATTGTATCTTATTGTTACCTCCATAGACTTATAACTCACAGCTCACTCATACGATGCGTATTTATTATCTGTATATAGGTGATAAGAATATGTGTTATCAAATAATTAATATTTAATTTCTGAAGTAACAATAACAGTATTCACATTCAAAATGTTAGACTCACTCTTGTGGAGATCTACTTACTCTTTCTGGTCATCCTCGATCCTGAAGAATCCAGGTATCGGAGAAGCATAATGCTCTACATCATTTGAGCTCAACGCCTAACTGCTGCCGAAAACGAAACAGAACAAAATCGGAACTTAGTTTCCCACTTAGTAGCAAGATACATATATTCCGACAAATGGGAATACAAAACGTTTTATCACTTGTTAGTTCTTGATAGGTTCTTGATTGTGAAGGGGTTCACAGCTCCTGTACCTGGTCCTCCTGTAACCGATCAGTTGGGACCTTGGTACATTTCCCCTCGTTACATTAGCCAGCCCAGTTCCTGCACATATTACTGTCGGAGGCCTGGATATTCTATCAACTCTGTCAACGGGTATTCACTCGTGGACGGGCACGCCAGCAGTATATTATGCTCTACTGTCTCGTCCACCTCATACCCCTACACAAAGGGCTGTCAGTGACCCTTTGAATAAAAAAACGTGGGTTCTGTTCTCAAAAGAAGTACTTATTCCTAACTTGCCCCACTTTCAGATTTCGACCCCCTATTTCGGACCCCATTTTCTATAAAAATAAAATAATTTCTAAATATATTTTACCCAGGATAGACGCGGGCAATCAAGTCCTACCCCTGTGCCAAATATTAAGTCGATATCATAAGTATCTAGTTCCTGAAAAAAATACGGACCCAAGTCTCACAACAGTTTACTTTTTTACCATTTTAAAACGGAACCCTAAAAATCGATGACTTAATCTAACCCCCTATATCATCAGAGAAAACCCGACGGTGAGCCAGCCGCTCCTGATGGGCGTGGAGGGCCTGCTCGGCATCACTAACTTCAACGGCCAGCGGCGCACCGTCGTGTTGCTGCACACCTGGGGGGTGAACGCCCTCGCTAACTCCAACGCGGTGCTAGTGCCCGGTAAGGACACAGGATCCTATCCCATGGTTATATCTACACAAAACGGACGCGCCCTCTCCTCTAGAACGATGTGAACCTGACAGCGAGTCAGATGGTCAGAGCAAATGCACGTAGAGGTTGTTCCATACATTTGACATTTAAATGCTCGACTATGGGAAGATACTCACAGCACCTGAGCACGCGCCGACTAGCAGACGTGGTTTTCCATATAAAACTTCTCTAGCGAGCAATCTATTCCTCCTTATATTAGCTGATGCAAAGTACTAGGTGGGGGACTACTTCTACTAATGGAATCGATCGCAGCGCTCGCAGCGGCCAAAAACAGAAGTTATGTTGGCTCTGTACCTGTTTCTGTCAAACAAATCTATGCGCAAACAAATATGGGTCACAATCACAGATCTAATAGTTGTTGGGTTGTAAATTGCAACTGATTATGAGTGCAAACGGCGATTATTTGCTTACCTTTAATTTATTTCTTTGGATACAGTTTGTGGTTGGAATATTATATTGTGAGTGACACTCACAAAGCCGGTCTTTATGATTATACTCATTTCGAGCTGAAAACGATATGAATGTATTACTAGCGATACAGGAACAATTATATGTTTATCATTTTTAATGAAACCATTAACATAGCCTTATTTTTCTTGTTTTACAACAAAACTACAAATAATAATGAAGTAAACAAACCCTGGTGTATCCAAAACAAAACACACTTCTTATATACATATTTACTTCATTTAATTTTACTGAACGGAAACGGTTTCACAGGTCTTTGTCTACACAAATTAGAGCAATACAGTGAAATTTAATGTAATTCACATATAAATTACAACTTTATTATTTTATCACGATATTTTGACAGAAACGTCAGAGCCAACAAAGTTTCGAACGCTAGGTGGCACTGAAGTCGTGCACCTAGCGAATACTTAGGGTGAATTTCTCAAGATCTTTGGTTATCTCGGTCTACGCAGGTTTCCTCACAATGTTTTCCTTCACCGTTAGTGCATTCACATTTACCAACTGTAAATGTAAGACACTATTTCGAAAATCCTCAAAATTTGGTACATAACATTACACGGTTTCCAAACCTGATCTCTCACATGGGAGTCCGGGGTCAGTCGACCGATTCAAGTCGTGTCGTATTTTATCTTTTAGAAGCAGTGTCCTTTGAATGTCCGCCGGCAGTCCAAGTACCCCGTAATATAAATTATCTGAAGGTACATTAGGACAGGAGCAAAAATACGATGGAGATATTTTCAAAAATTTAACAATGTTCATACTACAAGCGAATGAAAGAATTTTTAAAATCGTTCCGGTAAATTTTGAAAATCCCAATCGAATTACTTCTGTATGTCATTAGATAATTCAGACTGTTACTGGTTACTAATCCTAGTATACTCATGCTATTCACCAATGCTCCCAATGACCTCTGACTGTGATTTTCAGCGTTCCTCGGTGCCGAGGATTTGAATGTGATCGTGGTGGACTGGAGCGCCGGCTCCAACACCATCAACTACCTGGCCGCTATGACCAACGCCGTCCGCTCAGGTATGAACCCTGTGGAGGGACTGGGGTCGGGAAACTAGTTTCGAAATGGCAGTTGAATGGCAATGGCTCTAGTAAGAGTGGTCGCTAGCAGGGACCGCGGAAGTTGGGGGTAGAGGGGGCCATATACCATATACCTGCCACCCGGTAAAGTAAGATTATGGGTGGTGTCATTTCACAAAGGGCTTTTTTTATTTGAATTTAAATGAAATTCTTAGGGAATTAAAATAAAATAAATAATTAATAAAATATTTTTATTTTTGACGCATCTATCGATCTGTATTAAGAACATCTGCATGGAGAACTTACCACCAGTAAAGTGCCCGTGTTAGAATGTCTATCTTCACGTGACAGTTACACGAACTGCCTGCCGTTACTAACCTAATCATTGCCCTATTGTGATGTGGGATAGATACATTCAAATCGTATTTTTCCCTTTTCGTCCCAAAAGTACAGTCACTACAATTCAAATATGAAGTCCATGTCGAATGAACTAGGGTTCATTTTAGATTTCAGTTTGACAGATGACATTCTAGCGACTGTATTCCCATTTTCTTCACTTCGTCTGTTCAGGTGAAAGCGTGGCCCGTTTCATCGACTGGCTGAACCAAGCGACGGGGGCCACTGGGCTGAACTACCACATCGTGGGGCACGGCCTGGGGGGGCACCAGGCGGGTATCGTCGGCAGAAACGTTAATGGTGACGTCGCCTATATCACTGGTAAGTCTTTGACTGAGTATACTAAGTGACCAGGTTTATGTTACATTTACCAAGTAATCTAACTGACCAGAAGAGTTACTTTCTTTGGCCAGGTGAACTAAGTGACCAGAATTATGTAAGGTATATTTACTTACCTTTCTTTGACCAAATATGTAATTTATGACGGATTACTCACTGATGAAAGCTGAAACTAGTCGGAGGACTTCCGATTTTCATCGGATCTTGGCGTTACGTCCAATTTCCCGAAGGACCAGTCGGTGAAATCTATTCCCTGAATGTCCAATAATTGAATCGGTGAGTAATCCGTAGTTAATTACATATTTAAAATGTCTCACTATAGTTTCAATTTCTCTGACCAAGTAAACTAAGTGGCCGTAACCCTGCCTCAAGTCCCACTTTCCCTCTCCCAGGTTTGGACCCAGACTTCTACCTGTGGATCCTGAACAGCAACAAGTTCCGCCCCAACGACGGCGCCTACACGGAGGTGATCCACACGAACGCGGGGGTTCTGGGCTACCTCGGCACGTTGGCCCACGCCGACTTCTACCCCAACGGGGGAGTCAACATGCCCGGGTGCAACGGGCAGGTGTGCGACCATGAGAGGTTAATGTTTCATCACTTTTTAAGCTTAAAAAAGAAAATAAAAAAGTTTTATTTAGGTACATATTACAAGGCACAATAATGGGACTTCCGACTTACAAACTAAGTCGAAACCTAGCTATCGTGGTTACTGTCACTACAGTTAGACACGGGATTCTTACCACGGTTTGGGGTTGTTTTGAGCTCCCGATATTTCGGCACAGTTGCAGGCGACATGATCGCGGGTAGACTAATTGGTAAGTTAAATATTTTATTTGGTTTTTTAAAGCATTCTATCCCCCAAAAACATAAATGTGAAACAGGATGCCAAGTTTCGGTGCAAGGAACCAATATGCCTGTCGGCTTCGCCGTTAAATGAATTGAAATCTAACTGGATGCCAAGTTCAATAAACGTTCCTTCAAACTTACCTATAGAAATATATGGCATAGTATAACTCTCACGTCCATAATCCCCGAGGGGGTAGACAGAGGAACCACCTTCATCATAGGCAGTAGAAATATATAACATTGTTTAAATATAAAAATTATTGGTCGCTTGAAACTAAATCCCTAACTTGGCAAGTTTTAACACAAAACTTTTAAACTCTTCTCTTGAATGATTCACGCTTTTTGTTCCATTTTCAATTGCTGTCAAGAAATCGTAATATGGCTCACTGGTTTCTTATATTTTCTTTTTCAACATTGTTTTTCTAAAATAATAAAACACCCGAGCAGGTCATTCCACTACCTGGCCGAGTCCCTGGTGAGCGCGGGCTTCACGGGCGAGCGCTGCGCCACCTACATCACGGCTATGACGGGGACCTGCATCCTGCCCGGCCGGCTCACCATGGGCGGGCTCGTCCCCAAGACCGGGTGAGTGACGGTTGGGTCTCCTATATCACAGCTATGACCGGGTGAGGGTTGGACCACCTATATCACGGCTAGAGTGAGACAAGGTTCACGGGCGAGCGCTGCTATGATCGGCACGTGCTGCCCCCCGGACGACTCAACGTGGGCGGACTCCAAGCGAACTTACACCCAAGACCGGGTATATAAGGTTTTAAAGTGTACATTGGCCATTACCAACGATATTTTATTTTACGACTAAACCCGCGTTTAACCTCACTCTCGCCTGGTGGTAAGTGACGATGAGGCCGAGGATGTAGCCCACACGCTCAGTAAGTACTGATCTCTTCTATAAACACTGCCGGAACACATCGACGACGAAGCGAAGATATTAGACGGCAGACTTTACATAGGAGGTGGTCGCTAGTAGGCGGACGCTTCGTGCGACACGCTTGATCAGTGGTAGGAATATTCTAATGCGTCATATAAAACTCTTGTTTCATTGCTAATTGTGATCTCGTTTTCAGGAGGTCCGGTATCTACTGGCTGAGAACCAACGCGAATCCGCCCTTCAATCGTGGATAAATGATATATATCACCATCGAGGATACAAGCGATGATGAAATTCGCCCTTTGACGTCATCACCACCTTCATATTAATCACAATTATGTAAACTACATAGCTCTTGCATGTATTTCTATACATAGCTCTTACTAAACCACAAGAATAAAAGACATATTGAATGAACGGAAATTAATTTATTTGTATTAGAATAGAATATAAATAATTTATCAGAAGATACAATACAGAGAACAATCGCTCGTGGCCTAATTTTTAATACTTTCCTAGAGTTAAAAGTATTAAGCTATCCTCACCCGAACTTGGGCAACAGTCCTCCCATGTTACAGTTCCCGGTCACGGTCCCCCGCAGGTCGTACACCGTGAACCCTCCGCTGGTGATACACTCGGCTAGCTAGAAGTAGCATCTGAGGACGAGAAGATGGTCAGCAGGACGCAGGAGGAAGCAGGAGCTATGCTCGAATCCCCTGATTTGCTACAAGCGACGCAGAAAATAATTGCTAAACATTGAAATAATGGATTAAATAAATTATCTAAATTAAAAATTTAAGAACTGGTATCCCGATGTACACTTCACGTTCACTTTGGTAGCCTGGTATGAACAGACGTCACGGTACCTCTACGACAAGCTTGTGTTCTCCCAGAGGCCGGTTAGGTCAGCTCACGTGTGACGTGTCAAAGGCACGGCACGGCTGCATTTCGCGGTAGTTTTCGTAACTCAGCCACAAAATGCTGGAATAATATACACGTACCTCTAAAAATTATTTCACTGTTAGGTCTTTTAAATGTCAATATAAGAAACATCTATTAACTTTGCAAAAGGTAAAAAGCTAAATAGGTAGCGCGAAGCGCCTGTAGACACGGGGGCGGCTCGCCTCGCCCTGCGGTTAGCAGCGCGACGCCTTTTTTAGAAAGTTTGTATCTATTCGCTAGCTAAACTCTATCTATAACTTTCCTCTGGTATGTATTCGCTAGCTAAACTCTATCTATAACTTTCCTCTGGTATGTATTCGCTAGCTAAACTCTATCTATAACTTTCCTCTGGTATGTATTCGCTAGCTAAACTCTATCTATAACTTTCCTCTGGTATTTAAACATTTACGCTATAATACTTTAGATTACCGTTTTTTTAAATTTTTATTTGAGTATTTTTTAAAAGTCACGTACGCCACTTTTATCAGCAAATGCAAGATTTGTACATTTTGTTTCGTCACAGATTAGTTGTGGAGCAATAGAATTAACAGTGATCGGTTGATAATTGTTATCACAAACAAGTCGGTAATATAAGATGTCGTTGGACATTGCAGAATAATTGTTTACTCCACTTACTCGGATTTTGATATTAAATGCAATTCTCAAAAATAAAGAAATATACATACCTACTAACTGAAATTGAGGGTCCAATGTGAAAACAGAATTAAAATTCATTGAAAAATAAATTGCTACAGGCAAACAAAAATCAGAACGGTAAAAAGAAACAGTGGAAAGAAAGAAACTTTTGGTAGTGGTAGATCCTAATGTGAAGGATCGCCCGGGGTGGTACCACCCTCTTATCTGCTGTGAAGCAGAAATACTTGAATTTCTGTGTTTCGGTTTGAAGGGTAAGAGAGCCAGCGTAATTTCCAGCACGAGGCAATCCATATTAGTCCTCGAGGTTAGCAGTGCATCAAACCCCTCTAATATTAATACAGTGAGGTGAGATGTCTATGGGCGACGGTGACCACTTAACATCAGGTGGCCCGTTTGCTCGTCTGCTCTCCTTATTAAATAAAATAAATAACAGCAATAGAGAATTATGACGTCATGTTATATGACGTCATACGATCAGGTCCTGGTTACATAATTTAAAGGACTGTTTTGCTAAAAAGGGACAGAGCATCTCTGCAGTACTAACTTTAACCATTAATATCTCTAATGTTAGTTGAGATATCGAAAAACTAATGTTAGATCATTCTTCAGGATGCATCATGATGGAATACAAAAGATTAGACATAAAACAACATGCCTATTGTAAGATGGGAGTTTACAACTGCCTTTCCGCACACATATCATATCACATTTGATCCCACAGGATCAAAACTTTTTCAACTCACTATTAGTTGAAAAAAGGGTTGTATAATAATAAAACAGCATCATAGTAATAAAGAGTGTATTGCTGATAGAAAGACATCAGGTATTAATTGTAAATTATAACTAAACTAGACATAGGTAGCAGACTTATGCAAGAAGTGCGGGAAGTTAACAATCGAGGGATTCTATGACCCGACCGAGTTTACAATTGCCTTTTACGTTTACGTGTGTCGCACAAAGTTTTTCATCTCACCTGGCAAATAAAGTAAATACACAACATGTCTCGCAACTTTAGAAAATTAAAAAGACAACATGACTCATCACGACACAACTTTGCAACCATGGCCAAAGAAAAAAAAACCGGACATAGTCCCATGAACAATAAAACCCGGACATAGTCCCATGAACAATAAAACCCGGACATAGTCCCATGAACAATAATATGTCCCATGAACAATAACTTGACGCATCCATTTTTGAACAATAACTTGACGCATCCATTTTTGAACAATAACTTGACGCATCCATTTTTGAACAATAACTTGACGCATCCATTTTTGAACAATAACTTGACGCATCCATTTTTGAACAATAACTTGAAGCATCCATTTTTGAACAATAACTTGACGCATCCATTTTTGAACAATAACTTGACGCATCCATTTTTGAACAATAACTTGACGCATCCATTTTTGAATTCAATGTTTTTTATTTATCTTTTTATACCTGGACAAGAAGAAAGGACCTTCCTTTAATTTTAATAAAACCCTAGTTCCGAGAGTGGTGACAAGTGTCTAAAACTTTATCAATAAATTGCTTTGCTTCAACAATGTCTTAATGACATTCCCTCCGTCTTTTTTTACCTTCATGTTTGCAACAATAAAAAATATATCAAAGTTAGTTAAATATTCGTAATCGGAACTGATACCTGAATCGGAACTGATACCTGAATCGAAATCAAAAATACTATATAGTTCCGTTCCATTTCAGTATCGGCCCAAGTTTCAGATAAATACGTACCTACGTAGTAAAAACACTAGAGCGGAATGATTAACTTTCGATAACACTGAGAGACACGTTATGAGCAGGTGTGATCAAATATTATAACATTACTCGTATTATCTATAATTAGGTCAAAAGTCAAAACTTTTCAGGCGGCCTTAAAATAATAGCGACGAAGATATTCCAGAAATAGGAAGCGACTGTCGAGGATATTAACAAAATGTGAGAAGAACGAAGACCTCTTCCTGCTACCGGCATTTATACTCATTTACACCAACTCACACACGCGAAGTCGAGAGGTGATTGGTCGCAAGAATTTGAAGATTCCAACACACGCACTGTTTTAGACATGTTTCAGACAGTCCTTATGTCCAGGAACTTTGAACAGTTTCTTTCTTCTTCTGATGGTAAGCGACGATCCACTCTCGCATTGAAGATCCCAAGGTTATATGCTTTGGGAAACACAGGTTCTGTTAGATAACGGGGGAATACAGTGCGTTATGGGTAAGGTCGCATAATGTCTGAATACAAAGAAACTTAGCTAATATCATGATCTGAGGGTATTGAAACAATGAGTGGAACTTGTTTATTCACAGCATTAAAACTGAGAAATAAGGATAGTAGTTAAAGCTAGTGGAAGGGTGGAAGAAGAACCCGCCACTCACCTTCGGATTCGCCCTCCCTAACGATAACCAAACCCAGAAGGATTTACTTAAAGATATTTTAATGTATAAGGAAAGCAGACGAGCAAACGGGCAATCTGACGGTAAGTGGTCACCATTCTCACCTCAATGTTATAAGAGGGTTTTCACGCTGCTAACCTTGAGGAGTTAGATGGAGTGCCTCGTGTGCCGGTAACTACGCTGGCTCTCCTACCCTTCAAACTGAAACTGGAGCATATCTAGCTTTGCACAGAGCCATACTAACTTCAGCAGAGATGATTTAATAAGCAAATAGTCTTAATACTACAAGGTACTTAAGGTATGGAAACATTTTAAGAATTAACTACTAATATGATTTAAGAGGACATAGTCAACGTTCGTAGAGAGAAACAGAGTGTCAGAGAAAATCCACTATTTCCTTTCAATGGTGAAAATACCCATGAATATGTCAATATTTGTCATAAAAATATGGTATGCATAAGTTACCGTTTTTGACACGGCACGGCCTTGTAACACTTCCGCCACTTTTTGATCTCTTTTTCCACTGCTGAATGCGTAATTATTTTAGGCGTTTTCAAAAAAAATTGACTTCTCATACATTGTGTTTAATGGTGCAATGGGTTTTTTCCTGACACCCGTGTAATATAAGAATATAACAATATCTACATAGTAAATAGATCTTAGATACAAGTATTGCCTTCAAGTGTTCCACGAGATTTAGAGTTAATACTAGA
Source organism: Hofmannophila pseudospretella (assembly GCA_947369225.1). NCBI lineage: Eukaryota > Metazoa > Arthropoda > Insecta > Lepidoptera > Oecophoridae > Hofmannophila > Hofmannophila pseudospretella. The sequence goes on from OX376312.1 coordinate 20,895,840, forward strand.
TAAAATGTAGAATATACAGGTGGACATTTGAGATGGGGCAATAAGGACAGCTGCCTGAACCGTAGTGGCTACAGGAAAATAGTCTTAAGAGACCTTCCCTAACTTTTGGAGTTATTTATGCCTGCATTCACAGATTTTGAAAAAATGGTACAGTCAGCGAGAAAAAGGGCAATTTTCACGTTTCTTTTTATGATGTCAATCGATCCTGTTTCTTATAAGGATTAAAATACTCTATGGGATCAATACTGGTTAGAGTACTAGGAAAGTCTAAAATCACGAAAAAACATTTTGTGAGGAAAACATGTACCCGCGGAAAAAGTTTTTTGTGATTTTGAATTTTTCTCGTAATTTAACCTCATTGTTCCCATAGAGTCTTTTCATCCTTATAAGAAACAGGATCGATTGACATCATGAAAACAAAACGTGAGAACTGCCCCTTTTCCCATACATTTTATATGGAATATTTTTTTGCGATTTCTGACTCTTCTAGTACTATAACTTCAGTTGGTCTAATAGAGGTTTTTGATCTTTATCAGAAACAGGATCGATTGACATCATAAAAAGAAACGTAAAAATTGACTTTTTTCTTGTTACCTGTACCATTTTATTAAATTCTGTGAATGCAGTTATAAATAACTCCAAAAGTTAGGGTAGGCCTCTTAAGAGCATTTTCCTGTAGCTACAACGGTTCAGGAAGCTGTCCTTACTGCCCCATCTCAAATTTCCACTCTGGGGAAGGGAGAGGTAGATTATAATACTTATAATATAAGTTATAACATTTTGTTTATGATGATTGATGACTAAACGCTCATTTTGTTATTTCAACTTACACGATTTGTATTCATTCTTACAAGCAATAAACAAATAGCCTCGTATTGGTAGTTTTAAAAATAAACCCGCGTTTGACCTCAACCGCACCTGGTAGTAAGTGACGATGAGGTCGGAGATGGAGCACACGGGGTTACGTTAAAAAAAATTAGGACGCTTTTCCATTATCCATGAACATATTTATGATCACAATCTCAAGAGATCAAATCTTATCATTAAGAAATAGTTAACAATAGACAGAGACGACAATGTTCAACTTTCGTAGAATCTAAGAGGAATTTAATACTTATAGTTAATATTAAAATTTACACAAAAAACTAGATTTTTTGTGTAGAAGAGATAGTTCACTAAGTTAGGTATTGGCTATTATTAGAGCTTTGTCGTATAAAATTATAGAAAGCATGTTAGAAAAGACAAAAAGAAATAAACTAGACGTCCTATCTGTCCGTCCCAACTGTGAATGTTTAGAACTTGTATGTAGAATATAATAGAAACACACGGTTTATTCCCAGAAGACATAACAAGTATTTTTTTTAAATAATAATTAGAAACCAATAACACGTAGCCAAAGAAAGACAAGATAAAAAAGAAATAAAGTAACGTGTGCGATGTTCAGTGGAAATATCAATAGCGCGTTCTAGTTTTGTATGAGAATATGTAGTTGATGTATGCAGAATGTGCACACATTGAACAACGCCATCTGTCGGCGAGTGGAGCGAACTTGTCTTCGTGCGCGATGGAAGTAGATGAATTACTCTGCAATTTAATTTTAACGTGTAGCTTGTTCGTGTAATTAATTTAGTGTGTAATTTTAGAGTGTAATTTGTTTAGTGTATGATTCGTTTAATGTGTAATTAGTTTTGCCATATCCATTCAGTGGACAATCACCTGTAAAAATAATCTGTAGTAACATTATTATAGTCGTAACAAGTGGATAATATATTTCAATGAAGTGCTACAGAGCATGTTTTCGAGAGTTATAAAATATTATTATTTAAATTTAACTCTATTTCTATTTTATCTGAGGTTTTAGACTGGATATGTACAGTTTCTGTGGAGATACTTTTTAGATCTATTTCAGTGCTTATTTTGAACTAAGTACAATATTTTCTACTTTTATTTGAAGTTTGAACTTCAAATGGGTTCACTTAAAATGTGTTGCTTCATATTCTTCATCATCATCATCATAATCCTATTAACGTCCCCACTATTGGGGCACAGGCCTCTACTTGCACAAGGGGGTGCGGGCATTTCACACGCCATCGGAAACTTTTCATTTCTTCAGACATGCAGGTTTCCTCACGATGCTTTCCTTCACCGTTAGAGCAGTCGGTAAATGTACGTAAGTCTACGAAAAAATCTGAAAAACTCAATAATGGTACATGGCATTGCATGGTTTCGAACCCGGACCTCCCGCAAGTTAGACGTCCTAGCCACTAGGCCACCGACGCTCTTTGTTCCGAATTTCTTTCTTGCTGTCATATTATGTCAGTTGCATTAAAGGTCCTTAAAGTTAAATCTTCATTCGGGTTTTAAGGAAACCTTAACATTAAGAACGTTTCTTACAACTCACACAACTTCTTTACAACTTATTGGTCGCAATTTAAAATTATTGGTACAACAGGCCACTTTTCATATCACTTTTTACAGCAAGAATTGAAATAAGATAATATTTTAATTTCTTCATTTTAAACCATCCATTTTAATCAAACGAGTATTTTTGGTTTTTGAAAGCGCAGTATGACATCATAAGAACCTTGTCATATTACATGTAATCACTCCATCGACGCTAACTGTTAATACGACAGTGAAGAGTGAGAACGTTCTAGCCGTGTCCTAGCTTAGATTAGGAATAAGTCTTTAGTACTAACAGTAGTAATTAGTTTAGTAATGTAATACTGAGTGGTATAATGTAAATACTTATCGTTTTATTTTGAGGAAAATAGCTATGTTTCTACATCAAATTTTAAAAGAAATCAAGAATAATGGAAAAATACAAGACCAAAATTGCAAGTAAGGTTTTTTATCTAAATCTTAGCATAAAAGTTTAAAAAGATCTCACTACTTTAAAAGACCGTGGCTTCGATTCTTGGGTAACCAAATGAAAACCTAAATGAGACTGTCCCGTTTCGTTCAGCGGTCATCACTGAATTTGGCGGCCATCCCGTGAACGATGATAATAAATAATTATAGATTTGGAAGCGGGATATCACCAAGTACATACTCACGCGATCTCACTGAATAATATATTGTTTTTTAATTCCTTATAAGTAATTAACTTAATATTATATTCATAAGTATTTTTGGGACTTTTAGTTTGTAATTAATTACTTAATATTTTACGATTTAAAATAGATGTTTAAAAATGTATATTAGTATTTGACTTATTTTGACGATTTTATTATTATGGGAGCAAGAAGATGGGGTAAATATTTATTGTAAATATTCCTTATTTGGATTTAATTTATTTTTTAATGTAATATTATATATTTATTAGAATCCTAGGTCATCAAATTAATGTTGTTCAAATAAATAATTTCTTTTTCATGACATTGGAAGTTTTCTTGAGTCTTGCCAACTTTAAAAAATATATTTGGGAGAAATCGGTCATTAATAATCGTGGATTATTTCACCTGACGCCAATTTTTCAGTATTTTTAATCTTTCTCTTATTATTGATGTAGATATTCTTTTACAGTAAGTTATCTCTGAAACTATTATCCGTATATCTCTGACTTCATATAGTATCTGTTTGTGTAATCTTTGACCTGTACTGGAGACCAGTTGCACAAAATCACCTTAATTTTAATTCTCCATTAATCTTACACAATGACTCATCAACCCATTTCTTTATCATTCATCTCTCTACCGTTTTATATAGTTCTTCATTGACTGTTCTGAAAGGAGTATGTACAAGTAGCATGAGTCAATGGATTCTTATCTTTAACGGCAATTCTTGCAACTGGTGGTAAAAAGTAACATAGAACAGTTAACGCGTCTTCTACGTCAACTCCTTAACTTAACCTGACACCTAATTTCGCCTGTATGGTTTTTTATAACTTAAATTCTAAACTTATAATATACATTCTAAGTTTTATTCTAATTCTAACTTAGAATATACATTCTAAGTTTAATGAGCGAAATGAGGTGCCACAGCCCTCAAGGAGTTTGCAAACTCCTTGAGGGCTCAAGGAGTTTGCTGGCTTGGTATCACATAAGCAGAGGCAGAAGTTTGATCCCTATGAGTACGACGTTAGAGTCGTGTTCACCGCGGCAGCTGCGGCGAGGAGGAGCGGCGCGGCCGGCGCTTTGGCTTCCGGGATGTTTCTTCTGTGATCTGGAACGGAGTTAATACGATATTAAAAGTTAATGAACAGAGAAAGATATAACAAGAAGCTTTCTATAACATTCTCTTTTATTTATTAAAATTATTTCGGAAAGAAAGACCCGCCACTCACCCTCGAATTCGCCCTCCCCAACTATAACCAAATCCAGAAGGATTTACAATCGCAAAGGATGACAAAACCACAAAGTAACGCCTGATTCTGTCAATTAACGTACTCTACGTAAAGACATGTTAGAAGGACCCAAGAACAATTTTTTGTAACCCAACTTCGCCTATCACAAAAAGTCAAATTTATTTAGGTTTCTTTCAATAGTAATAAGGAGAAATAGCACATTAATATGGGAGCCGTTCGAAGAGTGTAACACATCGAATGAAAGCTCTGATAGCTCTGATGAAACGCTTCAAATAGAGGACGTTAGGGGGTTGACGGTACTGAAGTTGAAGATAGAGGCAAAACTCACAGTAGTTGTGGTGGCCCTAGCCGGCACAGGCGGGGGCTGGCGCGCTGTCCCCGCCGCCGCCTTCCCCTCGGGGTTCCCGACACGGGAGGGTGCGGGGATGGTGGGGGGAGGGGCCGCCGCGGTGGAGCACGACGCGTGCGCATCGTCCGAGCTGAAGGAGAGAAGATTTGATGATAATGATGATAAAAAGTTAAGAAGAAAAGTATAGTCTTTGGCAAGGGTGTAGCACGAAGACAAATGACATGTCTGACAGCCAATCCACATGTTTTTGGATGGAGTAACAACTTGCATAAAGTAGCTGGAAACCAGGGTTAGAGGCGTATCTTGAGAAATAGAAGTTGAAATCGAAATGAATGGTAGTGGAATCGGAAATTGAAACTAAAATAGAAATTGAAATTTTCAAGTCAATAAAATGGCAGGAGGAGAGACACGCAAGACAGGGAAATGGCGACTCTTGGTTGCGGAGGTCATGATCCACTTTGGGTCGCTGAGTCAGCGGAGTGAATAAGTTATGTCAAGCTGTGGACAGACGCAGGCCGACGATGGGTGGTAGTGATGGTGATGGCCCGACACCAAACAAGAATAGAGACATGAATGGAAATGATGGATATAACAGAGAAACAGGCTAATATCGAGTTAGTAGCTGCCGACGGTGGTACTGACGGGTTAGAGGCGCGGCGCGGCGGCGGCGGCGTGGGCGCGGATCACAAGACGGTGTCGAGCGTGTCCAGTGAGCTGAGCAGGGCGGGGTCGCGCGCGCACCAGCGGGCCAGCTCGTCCGGGGTCACTACGCCGTCCGCGTTCGTGTCGATCAGCTGTAACGGACAGGTAGATTCAGGGGAGGTATAGGTTCTAAGACATAGGTACATACACAACTCCACGCTATGCAGAGCACCACGAATCTCTATTTTGGCACGCCTTCTATCTCTTGCTCCCTCTACAATCATCCGTGGTGTCCCGTCCCGCACGTCCGCCGTTGGGGTCGTCTGCTCTGTCTACGAGGACTATGTCAATCTGATCCTTGAAGGTCAGTCATGGTTTTTTCCACTCACTTTCGTTTCGTATACGTGTTTGTTGGGATCCTTTGTATACTTTGTCGGAATGTCAATGATGATTAGACATAGACATAAATTTATTTTTAATTCTAATTACAAGTCAGGTATTACTTTCATGGTATTAAAATAACTTATAAACATATTAAAAAATATGTCTATATTTTATATTCTGCCTTCTCAGGGCGCGCCATTGAGCCCGCTCTTCAGCTCTTCTCATCCAGTCGCTGCCAGCCACCTTACGCAGATCGTCGCTCCATCTAGCAGGGACGCCTGTTCCACACTACGTTATCCCAAACGCGGTCTCCACTCCAGAACTCGTCTACCCAATTTTAACGTAATGTCAAAAAAGTAAAAATAATAAAAAAAGTTCGAGGACAAGTCCTGGTTCAAGTGACTCACATGGAAGATCCTATCGACGTGATCCTTGGCCGCCCCGCTGCTGACCGGCGGGCAGGCCCCGCGGCCCAGCAGCTCGTAGATTGCCTGCACGACGGCCAGCATCTCCGCGCGGGAGATGCGCCCGTCACCGTCCACGTCGTACAGGGCGAACACCCAGGACAGCTTCTCCTGGACCGAGCCGCGCGCCACGCGAGAGAGGATCTCCAAGAACTCCTGAAGAAGTGGGAGAAGTTTGGATTACAATAACAGGGTACATGATAAATACCTGGTTTAGTAACTTCAGCAACCCGACTGACATGCTGACTTCACTGTTTCCCACAAGGCGGTCTGTGTGACCAGTGCAGGAGATATGAGTACTGATCTGATTAATTACCTTGTTTGCCGCAGCTTAAACGTTAAGAAAGTCTATTTTCATATATATTTGTAATTGAATATGTATTGTACTGTAGCAAAAATAAATAATATCGTCATTTATCATTTAATTTTTTTTATTGCATCAATCAACTCACATGGACATGCTGAAGATGGATCTGAAATCCGTTCATAGATATCTCAACTGACATCAGAGATATTAATGGTTAAAGTTAGTAGTGGGGGGGGGGGGGGGGGGGGGATTATGTAGCCAAGGACATGCTTGTGTGGCGCTACCCTACAGTGACGTCACTCATGTCTTTTTCATAATTTTTATGAATGCATTTGATACTTGTCAGCTACTCTACTGGACCAGTCCTAACCTCCCTACAGACCACACATTGACCAACGAGTAGATTACAGCCGCGTAGCGTCCAATAGCATCGCTCCATTGTAATAGTGACGTGATAATGAGGCGATCCTATTGGTGGACTTTTTCCTCGCTCACCGCCTCGCTTCCTCGCACAACTTTGGTGGAAAGCCACCCTAAAAGAGAGAAATAGGCTTGGATGAAAGAAAAAGGAGTCTCCCTCCCCGGGGCTTCCGTTCCTTCATGGAAATAGGTCAACTTCATAGAAAAACACCCGTTTCGATTTGAGTATGAGTTTTGAAACGGGTGTGTTTATATGCTAGTAGGGTCCTCTCCTCTCGGAATAATAACGATGATGATGATGACGTGAGCACTGACAGCGAGCCAAGGGTCTGGCCAAATGCACGTATAGTTCCATACATTTGACATTTCAATGCCCAACTAATGTGGATAAGCTTACATCGTAGCGCCAACTGGCAGACGCGGTTTCCATATAAAATTTCTCTATCGAGCAATCGTGATTCAGCCACTTCTACATCGTGACTACTACAACAACGGGCGGAACATGTCTAATGCTCGATGAATACGCGCGCCCTTCCAAGGCCGCTCCATTTGTTACATTGTCTACGCCTGGCGCCGTATTGTCTATCGCCGTCTCCATCGCTTGTAAGAACGAACTGTCCCGTCTCTCTCGCACCCTTCTAAGATCGGTTCAAGGGCGAAACGGTAATGTGATAATTGAGGATTTTATTGTAGCCACAGTCGGACAGTGTGAGGGAAGAGTATGGGCACTACAGAAGATTTTGAAATTCAACTTGTGTAGGTTGCTCGCTAGAGAAGTTTTATATGGAAACCGATGTGAGCGACTCCTCATACATTCGGCCGACCACTGATCAAATGTATGAAATTGTCAAAAACATATGCGCATTTGTCCAAACCCTTGGTGGCTCGTCGTCAGTGCTCACGTATGTTGTAGTTATAGACAATCCTGTAGCTAGACATCGGATTCTTATCAGTGGTGCAAAGGACTCGAGTCTTCGAGTCGCAAATGTCGGCTCGATTATGAAGGACACAGCGTGCTCACTAGGCTCCGTGTAGAGACTAGACTGCTCGAGTCCTTTTTATGACTCGAGCCCTCAGAATATCCCCGAGCACGAAGATTTTCATAACTCCCTAAATCCATTCACTGACAGACGGACATGCCGGGGGACTTCGTTTTTATACTATGTAGTGTTGATAGTGGAACGTCGGTGGCTTCGTGGCTAGGACGTTGGACTCCCGTGCTGGGAGGTCCGAGTTCGAAATCAGACAATGCCATGTATCAATGAGTTTAACGGATTTTTCCAAAGCATCACGTACATTTACCGACTGCTCTGACGGTGAAGGAAATCATCGTGAGGAATCCTGCACACTGAGATAACTATTGTGTGAAATGGGGAAGGCAACTAATTAGCCACGAGAGTCGTTTTATGTGATTAATTCCTTAGAATGATCACGACCCTCAGAAATGAGGAATACGCCTTAGAAGACGAAGAAGTGTTGATAGTGACGGTGAAGGCCCATAAAGTAAGAGAACTCGAGCGCGAGTCGCCTCCTAAAAAGGAGTCGAGCGTACAAAAAGACTCCACCTCTAATTTACGACTCGATCTTAATGAAGGGCTCGATAAAATTATTGTCCAAGAGTCCTGTTGTAATGAATCTAGTCCCCAAAATACTGGAGTCGTTTGCACCACTAGTTTGGGGTTGTTTTGAGCTCCCGATATTTGTACACAGTATGCAGTGTCTGTACCGTGTCCGCCCCGTGCTGGGCCACTTGGCAAGGGCCGGGCTGTAAAGACGTCGACAATTACAGAGAGAGGACCCGGGTCCCTCCGCGACCGGCGCCCTCTGACTTACTACATTGTTTGTACCACATTGTGTTGGGGTCCGCGGGAAGGAGCCCGTTAGCGACGTCGTTCAGCTCGTCTAAAGATACGGAACCGAAAGTGTAGAAATACAAACACACTTAGCCCCAGTAGCGCCGATATTTGACCCGCGAATTAGTTTCTTACTAAATAAATTATCATTAGCGAATTGATATTCATAATTATACTTATTCGTTTTACACGGATGACAGTTTACGATCCACTTTAATAAGACACGCGATGGTTAATTATTAGTATTAATGCTAATTTGCGTATTAAATGAAGACACGTGGCGGCGGTGTGTCCGCCAACGTCGTAAAAAGGCCGACGCACTGACTGCGTCCGTATTTTATATTCAAGAATCATTTCGAGATGTTTTGACCCTCATTTAACCCAAAATCTATTAGAATTAGGTGAAAATTAAACGCTTTTCGTACAAAATTGACCTCGAGTGAGTGTTAATCTGAGAGTTAACGTTTAGCGCAAACGACCTTAACCGTAGCTCGTTAAAGGATGATTGATGGTCGTTCAAACAAATAAAAGAAAGAAATCGTAAGAACGGAATGAAAATGGCAAAGTTGGAGTTGGACTTGTCCCGGTCAGTAATTCTATTAGACCCGGATAGACCGGACCCCCGGACAAACCGGATAAAGCGGATCATCCGGATCATCCCGGATTCTCCGTATTGTTGGCAGGTTTGTTAACTATAAACACAAATCCTGGTTCTGACCGCGCCCGACGATGTTTCACTTACACGATCGCCTTCTGACTTTACTTGGTGTAGAATTAAATGAAGTGAAGTGAAATGTGTGGATGCGAATGGCCACAGTTTATCAAATGAGTGGACCTCTTTATGGAAAATAAAAAATAAAAATCCACAGTAAGCACACTAAAGTAACATTCTTTATCTATTTTTTGCCATACTTGGATTCTACCCAACAGAGGTGGCGAGCTCGACTTGATAGAGATCGAGGATAATGACGCGCAACTAGTTTCTAAAATGGAGATAATCGTCCATTTTAGGAACTGGTTACGAAAATAGTGACAAAAGTGGACGCGGACGCACATCAAGAGGGTTACTACATACATTTACAACAGGATGAAAAGAAAAAGTGAAATGAAGTGAAGTGAATTAATAGCTAAAAATCGAGGGAAAATGATGTGCACACGAAGGGCCCTATACTTAATGGGTTACGACAGGTTGAAAAGAAGAAGTGAAGTTCAAGGGAAATGAAGTGAAGTAAAGTGAAGTGAAATGTACCTGGAAGTTGATTTTCCCGCTCTGCTTGTGTTTGATCGTGTTGAACACGAAGTGCGCATACTGAGAAGCGTCTGTGGACAATGGTCATTGTGTTGTTTACGTATGAGTAAATAAAAGGCACAGGTCAAATAATCGAGGAATTAATATATGTGGCCACGCACCTCCGTCCGCGTCCGCGGTCGCCGACCGAATGACATACCAGTGCATACCCTACAGTATGTAATCCGGCTCGAAGGACTAATGAAATCCGGCTCGAGAGACCAAGGAAAGGGCAGCGTTCGATGTAAAATAATTATTTTACAGCAGCTGTATCATCATATTTATAATTTCGCATTCTTGCAGAAAAAAATCACAAGGAAACCTTAATGCCTGAGGAAAAGGGAGTAAAATCATCACTTGTCGCTGTATCGTATCGCTGTGCATAATACTGACCTCCAAGAGGGAAGAACTGTGAGAAGATGTGCTTGAAGGCCTCTTCATCCACCACTCCTGACGGACATTCCTGCAACCATTACATTTCAGTTGGGAACTGTTCGCGCATTTTTTTATTTATATAAATAGGCTCTGACGAACAGACACACGGGCCACCCGGCGGTGAGTGGTCACCGTCGCCAGGGACGCGAGCAACACCAGTGGCATCGCTGGTGCTCCGCCGGCCTTGGCGGGGTAGGACTCTCTTTACGTTCTCTTTGAAGCACCCCATGTCGTAGCGATTTAAGCAATTATAACATCATTTTTAACCATATTTGACGCAAATAAAGAATTACGGAAATACGTCAAGGGGTTGGGGGGTTGTGTGACAGATTTTACATGTGGGCGGAAAAATGTTTGCATATCTAGGATCGCATTATATCAATTGTATTAAAAAAAATATTTTAATGTGTGTGTGTATTCAAAGTCGTATCTGAGGGTTCTTGATATATGTTTTCAGAAGCGCTGGCAGTAATATTGGAGGGTTTATGAGTTTTTGGAGATTTGTGCGAGGGTGTGTGTTTTACTCCTTTAGCATACTGCAGCGATTTTGAAACGAAATTTGACCGATCCCATAGAAATCGGTCCGATTTTGCACTCGTTCGGTCAACATAACTGTGTAACAAAACTGCTGGGAACTTAAGTGTGTCTGAGGGTGTGTTGTGTGTGTGCCCCTTCTTCCTTCTTTCCGTTTGTTGCCCCTGTAGTTTGCAATGTTGCCAATGTCATGTAGAAAAAAATACTGGAAACATCGAGGAGTCACGGGAGAGTCCGTGGCTCCGAATGCGTAGCGCTTCACATTCAGAAAGTAATGGAAGTTCTGGTAGAATGGTGACAGCAGAGCGTGCCCCAAGAGCGTGCACCTGCTTGAACCCGCGGTACATGAGCTTGATCTCGTGCTGCGTGAAGCGCGAGGAGCGCGCGAGCGCGCCCGGCGGGTCGGGCCGGTGCCGCGCGCCCCCCGACACCGTGCCGCACGCCTCCTCGTCGCACTCCTCCTCTGGGGACAAAGGGGACAGTGACTGTTACGTGACTACATTCCTCATTAGCCATTGTAACGTTCGTGCTATCTGTTGTGACACTCGCCACGCTCGTATTACGAACTAGCGCTCATGTTACTATGGCTAATTAAGTACCAAATGGGAATAGTTTTACAAATCCTATACAAATATTTTGAAATTTACCCTATGTAGGTTGCTAGACAATGGATATCGCGTCTGCCAGTTGGCGCATGCATTGTGAGCATTTTCCCATACATCGCTGGGCACTGAAATGTCAAATGTATGGAAACTATTAGTGCATTTGCACAATCCCTTTGACTCGCTGTCAGTGCTTAAATCATAATTCTAGAGGAGGGGACGCCACTGTAGTATAGAAATACTACTTATTTGCAAAAATACGTTCATCAACCGAAATAAAATATCAAGGCAGCAAAATAAGCGTCATATTTACGGGTAGTCTGACAAATAGGGGGACTGTGACGTCACACAGGCCGTCACGGAGATGTGTCAGACGTCACGACTGGGGGCTCAGTGATGACGTGCGTGATGGGAGAGATGTATACCCGCCGCCGCCGCCGCCGCCGGGTGGTACTCGTAGCTAGTTTACTCAAGCGTATTTAGGTTAAAACGAAAAGGGACCTTACGAGAAAATAATGGAGTAAAACGCGCTTAAAGTGTGAATCATGTCCACGTGCGGAGGGTAGGGAGGGGGGGGGGGGGGGGAGCTGTGTACATAGAAACTATGAAACGATATGTCGCCTGTCCCAGGTAGGTGCTCGTAAATAGATCAAGTGTGCGCGCTGTACGAGTCAATTTGATGAGGTGAGTGGAGATAGAGCTCGCCCGCACTCGCGACCTGGATCACTAAATATTTGATTTAAAAAAACTAATATAATTAGAAAAAAATTTTTTTTGGATTAACAAATAAAAAATAAGAAACCAAAGTTTAAGGTTTAAATAACTTTTGACGTGGAACGTCTTTGTGGTACTGTGATGATCAGCACAATGTTCAATGTTAGTGTGCGATTGAACACGGATTACTTACTGATGTAAGAGTAACTCGGGAATCTCTAGACTAGTGACACCTTTGTAGTCGGCGCCAGCCATGTGCAACGCGCTGCACTGATTTGTCTTTCCACGAGCAACGGGTTGCGCGTGCTAGCCGGGACTCTCAATAATTAAGTACAGGTACCTGGTACTGTAATTTTTATAACTTTTAAGTGTGTTGAAAACGGTTTTTATTTTTTAATTATAATTAGTTTATTAACTTTTTTAATGAATATCAACGTCATTTAACATGAGTCAACATGGATCATGGGCGCTACGTCCAGTTCCCCGAATGTCCAGTTCCCTGGTCACTTAGATTTTCATGTCTATTCAGTTCCTTACCCACTCGTAGTCGACAGTACCCAGCACTAAAAGCTAGTCTCATCCAGCTCGTCTTTTCATAAAGCTCTGCTAAATAGACTCCACTGCCACAAAGAGCCTGAAAGAGCTTTTCAGCTATAGCGAGCTTTCTACAGACTCGCTCAGGAATATAATCAGCTTTTCATGTGGAGCTTTCATTGGGCTTAGTTTGCTGAAGACTGTTTTAAATATTTTTTTGTGAACTACACGTAAACTAGTTTAGTTTAGTTTACCTTTTTATTGTAGGTACAAGAATATTGTAATAATTGTAGGTAATACATCACTTTACGCTTTGTCCTTTGCGGGGTAGGCAGGGAGAATGGATCGCCACTCATATGTACAATGTTAACTTAAACAAAAACACGTGCAGCACAAAGGGCGTAATTTATCTCTAAGAGAGATCTCTTTCAGCAAACCCTATAAAGATTCAAAATTCAAAAACATCAAAGCGACAATTTTATGAAAGGCAGGCATAGCAATCATTACAGAAAAAAAAATATATAAAAACATACGTACTTCACTTGCTGAGCTCTAAACAAGGATCCTACAAGGCTGGGTACAACCCAACAATATCCGGGCCTGTTCTCAGAGTCTGGTCTCCTTATATAATAAAAAATACGAGTATTGTTGTGAATATTATAAAATCAGTAAGATAACAGGATTTATGTGAAGGATCGCCCGGTGGTGCCACCCTCTTATCTATTTCTGTTGTGAAGCAGAGATGCTTGCATTGCTGTGTTTCGGTTTGAAGAGCTTTCCGGCACACGAGGCAATCCATTTTAGTCCTCATGGTTAGCAGCGCATCAAAAACCCTCTAATATCAATACAGAGAGGTGAGATGTCTACGGGGGACGGTGACCACTTACCATCAGGACCCGTTTGCTCGTCTGCTCTCCTTATTTAATGAAGAAAATTATATAGGTAATGTAAGTTATAACGAGAGTGAAAGTGTTTTAAAGAGGCCTAGTTTCACTCCGCGGCTGCAGGTCTCCCTCCTCTCATCAGTGTCACAGACTGCAGCGTCTGTGTCTGTCCGTGTCAGACACGGCTGTCCGCTCCAGTGTCTCCAGACAGGCCGAGTGTCGCCGGAGAGACACTCGACGGCCGAGTGCCTCGTCACTCCGGCGGTGTGTGACGGTTCACAGCGTTTGATCTGTCAACTGCTTGTAAATTGATATATTTATAAGTATAACAATGATATTGTTGAGTAAATAAATAAATAAATCGTTCTCAACAGTTACAAAACAGTTAAAAAACAAAGTTAAACCAAATAAGAATTAAGTTTAACTTTATTGGTATTCATTTTTACATCCTCTCTCACTCGTGCACACTCGCTGTAGTTAATTTTTCGATTTGGACAGTTGAACATAAAATATGTTTTCTTGACGGAATCTATTGCGAATAAAATGAATTATAGCAGTAAGTACCCTCCTTGACCCAAATCTAATAATGACGAAAAAAATGGAATTTTAACAAAGTATTTGTTTGTACATAGCGGACAGACAGACGGACGACTGAGTAATAAGATTCCGTTTTCTCTTTTATTTACGGATCCCTAAAAACTTCACACAATCCATCCGACATCTCCTCACACTAATCTCATATCCAATGACTTCGTAGCCGGTGTACGAGTGCGCCGTAGCCGTGCTACGCGTCACGTAGCCCCCTGTGCGCAATCTGTGCAGTAGTAGCTCATTACAATGCCGGGGGGGTCCCAGTACACATGTTGCGGGGCTCAAAATTAACCTCAAAAATACACCTCGCTTCGCTCCTCGGTCGCTCGCAATAACTCCGGACACGGTTCTCCATTAAGCCGCCGCACACTGTGCCCGCTCGCGGCGCCCGCGCCCGCCCCCTGCCGCCCCGGGATCACAGTTTATCCCGGAATGTCTAATTTAAATGTAGTTGGTATTCCGCTTTGTGTCGCGATTTGGTTTTGTGATTTTATTTATTTCGTGTTCTATCATTTATTTTCTGGTTTACGTTCTAACTCACGGTTTATTAGTCGGCGGACAAGTTTCTTACGAAAAAAGTAGATCGATTTTAATCAATTTGTATTTTTTATAATCGGTATTGTTTATGGGAAGACATATTAATAAAATATAAAAACCGCCTGCAAATCACTAAAAAGTTACAAGTTATAATATAAATGAAAACTCAAGTGTATACGTGTATACCTTATACGTATCTACCTATAACTATTTAGATTCGGTGCCACCGACGGGCAACGCGTTGCACTGCTAGATTTGACTCTCTACGAGGCCCGCCTTGCGCCGTGCGTCGTGCCACGCATTTCCCACGGCTGGCACCGACTCTTAATAATTAAAGGTACACCGAAGTTTTTATAATTGTTGGTAACTTTTTTGTGATTTGAAAACGGTTATTTTTTAACTAAAATTATTTTGGATCTAATATTCTTCCTCGTGTAAGTTCCTCGGCCTGCGAGAGCTCAGCGGTGAAGCTCACTGCGTCGTGGAACTTCAAGTTGTATGCTAAATATACAATTATGTGCGGTCAGGATAGTGTATGCGGGTTTTGGTCAGAGGTCGGCAGTCTGTAGTTACAACTTTACGGGTTTAGTAAGTTTACGTTAATCTGAGTACGGATTAAATTAACTTCTAACTTAATCCGGACTTGGACAAACCGAAACTTCAGGATTACATGAAATAATAAATTAGGGAATTTTTAGGAATCCGTACTCCGAAGGACAAAACGGAATCATATTGCTGTTGCTACTCCGTCCGTCTGTCAACCTGTCCGTCACGCATGTCTAACGCCTAAAGGAGTAAGATACGGACTACAACAAATCACACAATATGTCTTGACTCAATCCCGACTATTTTACTGTGGACAGATCCTGATGTGTAAAGGATCGCCTGGAGTCGGTACCACCCTCTTATCCATTTCTACCGTGAAGCAGAAATGCTTGCAAGTCTGTGTTTCGGTTTGAAGAGTAAGAGACTCCATGTTAGTTCTCGAGGCTACCAGCGTATCGAAAACCCTGTAATAATAGAGTGAGGTGAGTTGTCCATGGGCGACGGTGAGCACGGCGACGGGGGCCCGTGTTTGCTCGTCTTTTTTATCTGAGTTTTAAGGCTCTAACGCGTTTTAGACATAATGCGTTTTAACTAAATGAGAACATAGGCAAAAAGCGTGTTAGGCGCACTGGGACCAAATCCTTGCAAGGTGCAAGTCTTCTCTAACAATGCATTCAAGATAATAATAGGACGGGCTTGCGACTAACTTCACTGACTGACTGTCTGACTTGCTTAGTACGGTCTGCAAGAAATCTCTTAACAAATAAAAAATAAAATAAATCACTACAATATTATAATGTATAACATTTAGTATTACTTTGAAATGTAATAGACTTTGCTCTAGTTGATTATTTAACTCTCAGTTTTCTAGTAGACTGCAGCAGCAGGCACCGACGAGAAGGAACCATCGAATGCTGATGACGCAAAGATCACCAGAAGAAGAGCTGAGGCAAAATCAAATTGAAATCCAAACATTTTTGTATTTTTTTAAATAAATAAGTATTGATTTTAAAGCTGCTTTTTTCACACTACCCAATTAGACTAAACAGAAGTTAGTTTGCCAGCTATGACGTCACAACATGGCGCAGGATCCATCCTATTCTTATTTTGAACGCACTGTATGGTGCAC
This sequence comes from Hofmannophila pseudospretella, assembly GCA_947369225.1. Classification (NCBI taxonomy): domain Eukaryota; kingdom Metazoa; phylum Arthropoda; class Insecta; order Lepidoptera; family Oecophoridae; genus Hofmannophila; species Hofmannophila pseudospretella. Next base: position 20,912,359 of record OX376312.1, read on the forward strand.
CGCGAGGCGGCCGTGTCACACTCGTTAGAGTCACTAAGGGAAGGAATGAGAAGCTCAAGTGTTATTGGAGCTAGTCCTAGCTTTAAGAGCTAATATAGCAAAGAGCAGTCATTGTTTCTGCTCTCCTTATACTATAAAAAACATCACCATCACACATTCGCACATTCCTTATTCTTTATGCCTCTAAATCATCACCATTTCAGGTGTGCCTACATGTTACAATACCCAGGGAATGGCAATAAAATGTGTCAAAACCATAAATCCCATAATGTAAGGCCGCCCGCGCCGGGCACGTCCGGGCGACGTCCGCCGGAACGTCCGCGGACGTACGTGATCCGCGTGCTGATGGATACACCTCCGCCTAGGAGGTCTACGAAAAAAGGGAATTATTCCCCGGGGTAATATGTTATACGAGTACGGGTACTTGTCATATTTTTATTTCCTACTAAATCCGCCGCACTATTTTGAGTGCGGCGGCACTTTTGTGCCGTATCGTGTCGGACATACAGAATAGCACCACCCCAACTCTTCCGTGGCGACTAAGGGTCTCAGTGGATACTATTCTCCACCTAGTAGACGGCGACAAGTGGGAGCTATCAATGATGAAGGTGATTCCTCTGTCTACCCCTCGGGGATTGTAGACGCGAAAGTGATGCTATATTCTCGTAGTAGATTCACCAAACAGCCGAACTCGTGGTCACCCGGACATTCTGTCAGGGTATGAATATGAGTTCACCTCCCAGCACATCTAATGGTTTCACTTAGAGCTGAAAGCTCTGGGCTCTCACCGACAAATTACGGTTCAAAGAAACCGAGAGCTTTTTCTTCTTTGTCGGCCGCAACCAGACGATGTTTAGAACAGAGTGTGAAACAGGAATGAGTCGAAACATTTTAACGCATAAGTTATTTTATTTATGTTTATTAGATCACCGTGTGCCTCGGACAGGTGGACGAGCGGAGGGTCTGGCTTATTTCTCACTTATTTTTTGCTATGAATGGAAGTTGAAATGGCTCCATCACAACTTGCCTTAACTTTCGAAACAAGAATTCCAAAGATCCCTCGCGTCTCCGTCCAAACCGGTACTAACTCTTAAATCAAGTACTAATATAACGGAGGTCATGACTCATTAGCCGGCGCCGGTTCGAGTCCCGACTCGGAACTTTCAGTTATTACATTAAAGTTAAATTATATTAAACCGTGTCCGGCAAAAGTTCACGGAATGTTCAACAGCTGTTCAATGACATTTGTTTTATTAAATTCTGGAGAATTAGATATTCTCATGAAGGAACGAACGCCCGCCCCTAGATTAGCGGAGGGAGACTATTTTTTCTTTAATCCAAGGATATTCTTATACAGTTCAAATATCTAACTTCACGTCCGCACCGCGTCTGTGTGCCCCTAGCCCACGGCCGTTTCATTGTCACGGGTCTAGAATTCTTTTTCCAGTCTGGCTGAAATGAAACTATAATGAAATAACTCCAAAAATCACGACAGACCCTTGTGCTCATTTTATGTAGCTTTAACTGTAGAGGGAGCAAGTGCCAAGACAGGGATTCGTGGCTCTCCGTTCTCTCTGCCCACCCCGCAACGGACAGCGAGAAAGTGTGTATGTATTATATTACATACATTAATAATATTTCATACATTTTAATATTACACCCTGAATATATCAACACTCCCTGAATCAAAGAAGCTAATGTTTTGGTTTTAGATACTTGTTGGAAACACTGAAATGCTCAAAGGGTATTACACCCGGAGCCCGCAAACATGTGTTAGATATTTAAAAAAAACTAATGTTAAATGTCTCTTATAATCTCTTATAATCTATGCTTTCTCAGTTCGATTGTGCATCCATCCATTGTTCTATAAAAAAATTATTTAATGGTTTTCATTGCACGCTGCTAGCTTTGAGGACCTGGCTGGAGTGCCTCGTGCGCCTCGTGCGCCGGTCGTTACGCCTCTCACCCCTCAAACTGGAATACAAAGCATTACCGCTTTGCGGCAGAACAAGGTGACTCAGCACATTCAGTCAAAAAGTACATGACACGACAGAGAACGCCCAAAATGAATTAACTTACTCGTAAAATTAATTAAGAAAACGTTACTTCATGTAAAAAGTGTGATGGTTTAAGGCGGCCAGTAGGGTCGGGTGATGTTGGTTTAGGGCTCTCGTGTGGACCCCACGTGTGGACACATCGTAACAACTTGCCGCTCGGGGCTCTGTTGAAATAACGTGGGTACAATGTATGGTTTAATTTAAAATTGTAAAGGGGTAGAGTATATTTAACACATTCACAGTCCAGTGTCTCCGCGCTGGGGACCCCAAGTGCGTGTCCAAGGAGTCCGTGTCTCCTTTGCTGGGTCACTTATCAATAGATTTAGTTGGACGTGTGAAGTCGTCAAAGTTGTCAAGTTGTTGTGTACTGTGAACGTGTTAAGGTACCGTATCCCGAAAGCGAAATGGAGACCAGTCATCTAGTCCGTCCTAGGTTCGTTTTTTTATCCTCGACCGCCCGAGGGAGGGGAGTTATAAGTTTGACGCGTATGCCTGTGGGATCATACATCAATATTTACCAACCGATTTAGACCCGTTTTTTTTATCAGACCAGACAGCTAAAACACTCTCGATAAAAGATCTTGGAGTGTCTTTGATGTCAGATAGGACCTGTACACCGGTACCGGTAAAAGCGATCCTAATTTGACAGCCGGTTTGAAGGGTCACGCCAGGCACGTGAGGCACTGCATCTATAGTATCAAAAACTGTAGTGAGGCGAGATGTCTATTTGTCTATGGGCGATGGAGACTTCTTACCATCAGGGGCCGGTTGCTCGTCTACTGTCCTCATACAATGAAATAGAAAAAACTAGCGGCGGCATTGTTTAAGGAAATGGACTGTACTCGTCCCCCCGTTTTTTGTGTGGGCAGTGGGTGGTAGCCGATATCCTCGACCAGGCCTCCACTTGATCGATGTGTGTCAGCTTTGTTTGTCCACGCCTCGCCATTAGCTGGAGAAGCCTCTGCGGGACACTGTATAACGAAACTGCCGTAAAAAAATTTTTTATGCGGAATTTAAGAAACCCCTGACTTACCATCGTCGAAGTCCCCTTACATTTTAACCCCCGACCGATCGAGCGAGGGCGTGTTATAAATTTGACACGTTTGTCTGTCAGTCTGTCTGTTTGTGTGTCTGTCTGTGGCATCATAACTTGACAACGGGTGATCCGGTTTGGATCCGGTTTATTTAATGTAACAGAGAAATTTGTCGAAAAAGTCATACTACGTCAGCGTAGCTGCTACGCTAGCCCAGCTACGGCGTAGAGGGCAGTCGAAACCGGTTTTTTATTTTTATATTGCTTTAAATTACATGTGATAAGGGTGTACCGTAGCAACTGCTTGCTACGCTGGTACAACAGCTACGGCGTAGAGGCAGTCGTAGCTGCTACCACTATCTCCCCCCGCCCCCTCACTCCGCTGCGTAGCGGAGGGCACGAGGGCGACCTTCGCCGTGAAGGCGTCACTGCACGTCGTCGCGCTCCCGACAGACCTATTTGTTGATGATACAGCAATTTTTGGAGGTCTTTACGAGGTCATGTACATAATGTTTAGGTGAAATTGAAACATTAATTGGGCATAGTGAGTTATCCAGTAATAATTAAGAAATATCTCATTTGAGTTTCCGTTCAAAAATTGTTGAAATTTTTTTTCCGTGATTTTTACTTATGTATTATATTTAAATTCAGGTGGTATGGCTGAATACATAGTGAATAGGATATTCTATTCTTCTGAAAAATGTGATAAAGGGTGTCTAAGAGTGAGAAACACTTAAGCGCTTAGGCTTAGGCTGTATTTCCCGAAACCTACGACCTTGGGATCTTCAAGGCCAGAGTGAATAGGCATTTACTGGACCCGCATGCTCCATCGTCGACCTCATCATCGCTTGCCATCAGGCGAGATCGAGGTCAAATGCGGGTTTAGAAGTAAATAAAAAAAAAGGCTTAGGCTTTTTACTAAATATTATCCTCCTAGTCTGTCTTCGTGGTCGATGTGTTCCGGCAGTGTCTATAGAAGAGAGCAGTACTCACTGAGCATGTGGGCTCCCTCATCCTCAGTTACCACCAGGTGAGAGTGAGGTCAAGCGTGGATTTATTCATAAAAAATAAATAAAAAACTTAGCCAGCTCTATCTATAAAACCGATTGCTTCCACTTCGCTTCGTTATCTATCATGTCTGGCGCGAACGAATAATGTTTTTAGGCTGCGCCTTGGCTGCTTTTCTACCAGAGTTGTGCGAGGAAAAAGTCCGCCAATATGATCGCTCTATTTTTTTCAATAGTGACGTGATAATGACGCGATCCTATTGGTAGATATTTTCCTCGCTCACCGACTCGCTTCCTCGCACAGCTCTGGTTGAAAGCCATATAACGAAACCTCCGAAAAAACAATTTCTCCTGAATTAAGGCACTTATCAAAAAGTGAGCAGTAGAATTGTTCCACGAATAAAGAAAAGTTTTTTAATATTGGTTTTGTATTATATACTTATATAATACTATATAATATACTTCTTTCCGTTTCACTATGAGGGTACTAAAACTTTATATAAACAAAATATTTTTCATCCGTGGAACAATTTTACTGTCCACTTTTTTGATAAAGGAGAAGCCTTAATTCAGAAGATATATTTTTCGAGAGTAGCGCTAATTTCGCTATGGGACCTTGAAAACTGAATCTAACCAAACCCATAGAAAGTTTTCTAGATTTCTATGGATTCGGTTTCAAAATCGTTGCAGCGTGTTAGAAGAAGATTATTTTCGAAAAAAATCAAACTTCATCCAGTGCTACGACGGCTCTTACCGGCCCACTGCGCGCAGACCCTAATAAATCCGGCGGTTAATTCCCCGCACCGCGAGGACAGTACACCGACGGACACGGTCACGACACTGTAAATGAAGCTTAATTAATTTAATTTTAGAAATCAATCCTGAAGTTCTGTAGAAACAGACATCAAATATACAAACGTTACTTATACAGTGTGTAACCAAAAAGGCTTCATAGTTCCCCATTATAGCACAAATGTCCCCTTTAAAGCCTGTCCATAACTGAACAACTATTTAACAGATTTCAAAATAGGAAGAGGATCTAAATTTGATTGTATGCTTTTTATAATTTGCATTCTTGTCATTGTATAGGAGGCGAGCAGACCGACCAAAAACTGCGGTAATCTTAATTAATAACAAAAAAAAAATTAAAACTAGGGAACCAGAACTAGGGATGGTGTGTATTTTTTGGAAGGGAGGTACCTGGGATAAGATTTTTGAGTTCCTTCGACGATTTTCGTTGGTTTGAGAACGTGGTCAGTCCACGGCCACACCACCCGTAGGCACCTCACTGTTTGGATGATTTACACAACACAACTCAGATCGTGCACGAGAGTATTTTTAATCCTTTTTTGGAAATGATAGCTAAGTTTTACAATTTATTTTGAAATTTCAACGGATATCAGCATGCGACGCGGGAGCGGGTCGCGGACATCTGGCTTTTAGTAACTTGAGACGTCATGTTCATTGGGATTGGAGAGAAAGGGAAAGAAAATTGATTGTGTGAAACAGCTGCGTATGCGGTGCGGTATAAGTATGTATGTATATATGTGCGAGGTGTAGTTTGGCCACCGGGTCACGGACATAGCCATTGCATGTGCCGGTATTCCGCTGGCTCTCATGCCCTCCACCAAAACATAGCAGTGCAAGCATTGCTCCTTTCCGCCAGAAATAATCAAACGAGCACCAAAACACTATACTACCTTCCTTGGCTTACCTACTCTGCACAGATTCATACCACCTTCATGTTAAAAAATATTTTTAAATCCTCTCTATATTCTCCATATACCGTATAATAAAGCGATTCAATAAACCCCTCTCCCGGCGCACAGTGGGCCGCACCTACACTGAGCGTGCCAAAGGTCGTAATTCATTTTGACCGCGATTTCCACACTCCGTTCCACCGCCGCCGCGCCGGGCGCACCGTGCGGCCGTTGTATGCGATTGGAGGCCGCGGTGAAATACAGATATGGTTTATTTTGTCTCCTCATCGTATTTTATTTAAATTTTTCCAACACTATTCGTATATTTCACAATTAGATTCAGAGTCAAATATTAAGTAAGTAAGTTTATTTCATACGTTTATTTCACACACAGCAATGACCGAAACTGTTATAATTATAATAAAATAATTATGTAGTCAAAGGTAAACATATCTAAACCATGTCTGATGGTCTGCATTATTGAATTTCTTTACACTATATTTTCCAACGTTAACTAAAACTTGTGCTCGGGCTCAATACATAAACCGGCCAAGTGTGTGTCGGGCCTCGCCCTATCTATAAGGATCCGTACTGATCATCAGCGTATTAATGTCCCTAATGTTGGGGCACAGGCCTCCCTTGAACAAGGGGATACGGGTCATGATCCACCGAGCGGGCCCAGTGCTGATTAGTGGATTTCACACGCCTTCCAAAACTTTTCATTTCCTCAGACATGCAGGTTTCCTCACGATGTTTTCCTTCACCGTCAGAGCAGTCGGTAAATGTACGTAAGTTTTCGAAAAATACGAAAACTCATTGGTACATGGCACTGCGTGATTTCGAACCCGGACCTCCCGCATGGGAGTCCGGTGTCCTAGCAACTGTGCCACCGACGCTCCGTACTATTTGTATACAATTATTGAGTGAAATAACTTTTACAACTTTTGCTCACAACTTACAAACTGTTACAATTGTATCAAGTTTTAGTATTTGTTGTTCAAATAGAGGTCATCGTTAATATTCTAGCTCGTTTACAGGTTCCTAGTTAATACCGTTCATGAGACAGACATGCCAACAAAAGTGGTCTACAATTGACAACTTTGACGCGCGCTTACGGACCTTGCGTTGTTATTACATTGCATGACTTCGAATCCGGACCTCATGTACGGGAGCCCGGTATCCTAACCACTGAGCCACCGACGCTCTTTTCATCTAATACCAAAAATAATAAAATATTGCTAAAACACACTTTTACAGGTGCTAGATTCTAATATGTAGGATCTCCTGGTTTTATCCCACCCTCTTATCTATTTCTGCCGCAAAGCAGCAACGTTTTCATCGCTGTGTTCCGGTTTGAAGGGTAAGAGAGCCATAGTAACTACAGGCACATGAGGCACTCCATACTAGTCCTCAAGATCGGCAGCGCACCGAAAATCCTCTAAGAACAGTACAGTGAGGTGAGATGTGTACGGGCAGAAGCTATGAAGACCCCCGAATGCCAATTTTCAGCCCGATAGGATCAAATATGAAGCATTGTCATATCTACAGCGGCGCCCCTGGTGGATTAGCACAATAAGATCCAGCTAAGAACCTGCTCTGATAAATTCCAAAGCTGTAGCAAAAAATCCGCATCGAAATTGATTCAGCCGTTTCGGAGCCAGATGGGAACAGACACATGCACATACAAACAAACAAACATCCTCTTGAGTCAAACACATAGGTATACCTTCTCCGTTCCGTCGCGGGTAAAAATAAATAAAAAGACATTTGCTCTTAAAGCTCCTGATGGCTTTAAGCTAGGATTTATGATATGTCATCATAAGCTAGAATTTATGATGACATATCATAATTCTTATGAAAGCTTCAAAAGAGAATCCCCGATGTTACTTAACTTACTGACACCCAACCCGCCTCGACGCCGGCGCCGGAGCAAGTGAAGCGCTTATTGCACAACACTGAATTCAGTTTCGTTTGACGGAATTCAATCAAGTGTAAATGCATTCAGTCTGAGATTTACCGCCTGTTAACGTCAAGTGTTTTTTGACAGGGAACCCTGATCGGTCCGGGAGGTCGCGTAATATGTAATCATCAGCGACCGCTTCCCCTTCAGTCGCCCGCAGGCCTAGCGCCGCACGGGATGTGTCTATCGCTGGAGGAAACACGCGCAAACAAAATAACAAAGAAATAATCTTCAAAGTCAGTAACGTCAGAAAAATTCGTCGTGCTTGTGACCGTTTTTTTTATCGTATAAGGAGAGCAGACGAGCAAACGGACCACCTGATGGTAAGCGGTCACCGTCGCCCGTAGACATCTCACCTTACTATAGCCTAATTTCAAGGTTTTCGATGCGCTGCTACCTTGAGGACTTGGAGTGCCTCGTGTGCCGGTAATAAGGTACATGACAAGTATCAAATATTAAATGTATTTCATAAAAATTAAGAAATAGATATAAATGGATGGTCAAATGTGAAAACAGAATTAAAATTCGTTGAAAAATAAAATAGCTACAGACAAAAAAAATCAGACTGAAGAAAGAGATGGCGCTACTATAGTGACGTCACTCCATAGTAGCGCCATACAAGCAGGAATTGGCTGCATATAAAGGACTGCTTTGCTAGAAAGGGATGGAGCATACCCCCACTACTAGCTTTCCACCAAAGCTGTGCGAGGAAGCGAGGCGGTGAGCGAAAAAGTCCACCAATAGGATCGCGTCATTATCACGTCACGATTACAATGGTGCGATCGTATTGGACGCTACGCTACTCGTTGGTAAATGTGTGGTCTGTAGGGAAGGTTAGGACTGGCCCAATAGAATACCTGACAAGTATCAAAATGAGTGACGTCACTTTAGGGTAGCGCCATACAAGCACACTACTAACCATTAATATCTCTGAAGTCAGTTGAGATATCGATGAACGGATTTCAGATCCATCTTCAGCATGTCCAAGTGAGTTGATTGATGCAACAAAAGAAAATTGATCACGTATCATATTACGCTGGCTCTCTTATCCTTCAGACCGAAACAAAGCAACGCTCTGTCGTCAGTAATAGGTAAGAGTCCTTCATCCGTCAAGCTCTGAACCGGCGTGATCCATCCTCGGCCCGTCTGTGAGGGTCACGAGTCAAGACTATGTAGAGTACATCTTATGAAAAATTCACAGAGTTAACTAGAGATGTGCTGAATGTCACTTACTTTGCTTCGGTTTCAATAATAATAATTCAATTCAAATAAAAAAAATCAATAATATTAATTATTTTTAAGTTATTTTTAAAATAACTTTTACGCTGTAAAATCAAGGATATCAGGAAAATATATAATTCGTTTCACAAGGTGAATAATATTTAATAATTATGAGCACCAAAAAAGGTTTTTTCGACATATTATACTGTATAAAATGGTAACCTTGCCGTTGGATAATTTATTTTTAAAAATTAATCTATACTTTGTAAATTGAAATTGCAAACCGTTTATTTATCACTGTAAACACCAGGATACAGCAAGTACACAATACAAAAGTATACAAGGATACAATACATTCAGCACAAAAGACCCGGAACCATAACCATCAGTTAGTGTGTAATTATTTATAGATATATTTTTGTTGAATTTCACAGTGCCTTAGTATTACTGTTATACTGTGAAATTTTTTGAAATAAAAAATAAAATAAAATAAATAAACCGTTCCCTAAATGAATTAAACTAGAAAAATTTGTTAAAAATTAACCTTGTCGTCCCGTGGCAGTGCTCTGACCAACTGAGTTGTCGCTTTTATAATTTTTTAAGTATCTCTAGGATGGATAAATGCATAATAAATTTAAAAAATTATTTATTTTCCATCCAGGTATAACGTGTGTCCACCACAATTATGAACTCTAAAGTTTGAATTTTATTAAATTAGATATTTCTGTGCAAAAATAAACCGAAACCAAACATTGCGAGTGCGCACCTCAGTCGAGAAGTAATTTGATAAATCCACCCCCGGCGGGGGCGGGGCGGGGGCGGGGCGGACGTCACCGCGGCCGCGCACAGTGCGCGCGCGCCGGTCACCGGACATTAGAATACACGTTTGGTATACATAATGGCGGTGACAGTTTGCGCGCCGGGTCCGCGGGCGCCATCATGAAGGGATTCAGCAATTTTGGTTCTTTTTCTGTCTCTGATAGTTGAAGGAAGATCGTAATTTAATACATCCCTAATTCTCTGTATATCTTACAGTCAAATAGGTGTTACTTGGTTAGTTTCTCTACATATACATACATATAAAAGTTCACGCTACGTCCCTTGTGGGGAAGGCAGAGAGAATAGAGCGCCACGTAGCTTAAGAATTGATGATCCGATTGAGATGCGTTTTTTTAAAATAGTCATTTATTCTTAGCCATGTCTTTCTTTATTCTTTGATGTCAGATGGGATCTCAAGAACAGTGATGAATTGTTCCGGTTTGTGCTCAAATGTAGTGCCATTTTCATACCCGGAGCCTTAAGGATCTGGTGACCAGGAATAATGAGGTGGATCCGTTTGTTACCAGTTACCACTGACGAAGTAGACGGTCTATCTCATGTGTTTTATCTATCTATACCAAGGGGCTTGCGGAGGGGAGGCGTGCAGAACACTTCCGCGATTGAAGACTTGGCGAATGTTTTGGTGTGTTTTATAAAATAAATACAACACTAGCGTCGATTCCAGGATCCCGCCTTTAAATCGCTAATCGAAACGTGCCGTTCGCTCGTACGTGAGTGATCTGGTGTACGAGTGAGCGTGGCAGTTAAATTTGGTGTTAGCTTTAGATTTGCTCTGATAGTACCGACCAACCTGTTACGTGCGGCGGCTGTTGACATGCGGTAGGTGTACTAACACATAGAGGTCAGTACGGCTCGCTTAGTACAGTGAAAAGCTATTCCCTAAGTGTCGACTATTTTTCTGGGGCTGAATTTTTATTTTAATGACAAATTAATTATAATTAAAATAATTACTTACATAAGCAGAGCAAATGAGGTGCCATGTATATCTCTTTTCGTCACTATCTATGAAATAATATTTACTCATTCATTTCTTTTAATAATTATGAGTTGGCAACACTGCCTAACCTACAAACTATCATGTATGTATATATTAGTTGTATCTTTTATTTGAGCTCATAAATCTCACAATTTACGCTTAACAGTAATAATGAGAAACAAACTGGACGAAACAACGCTGAACGATATTACGGCCCACGTTAATAAAGTCCCTTTGTGTGTGTGTGGGGGGGGGGGGGGGGGGGGGGGTCCGCTCCACCGTGCGGGGGTTATTAAAAAGTATAATTAATCATTTTGTCGCGCGACGAGAGAATGTTGCGCAGGAAAAGAGCAAGATGATCACAAAAACACACAGTTTAAACAGATAACTATGCGAAATAAATGAATCATTTGTTTCAGATATGAAAAAAAATACGTTTGAAGCATTTTTTTGGGCGCCATCTTGGTAAGGTCACGCGTCGCGTCTGACGGCCCCGGGCCGGACGCTGGAGGGTTTATTGTCATCATCACGGACATTTTTCAATTTGAACATATCTCTTAATTAATAATAATTTATTGTTCGTGCACACTCAAAATTAATAATTCTGTAAATAAATAATATATATCAATAATAATGCTCACTCACCCATGGCCGCGAGGTCCGCAATGGCTGCTGGTTTATATTGAACTGTTCACACTAACACTTCACCAATAATGTGTGACCGCGGTTTTTGAACGGTCCTCCGCCGCGCTCACACGGTGTCGGCGAGATAACAACACGGGGCACTTTATATAACGAAAAAATATATGTTTAATAAATAATTAATATGTGATATATTGTAATTCAAAACACCTATATTGATCTCTTACGCGGGCAGTTTTGGAATCAGAAAATGTTTGCTTTATCTATCTATATGTATACGAAGTGGTATGTGTAGTGGTAGATCCTGATGTGAAGAATCGCCTGGGGTGGTACCATCCTCTTACCTCTTTCTGCCGCAAAGCAGCAACGTTTGCATCGCTGTGTTTCGGTTTGAAGGGTAAGAGAGCCAACGTAACTACCGGCACACGAGGCACGAGGTTGTCTGGAAGAGATCGCTTTTAGCGATAAGACCGCCTAGATTGTATTAATCACAATATTTTTGTGCAAAAAACTACACCCGCATTTGACCTCTATCTCGCCTGATGGTAAGTGTATTCATTCATTCATTGACTCTATCTTAGTCCTCAGGGTTAGCAGCACATCAAAAACCCTCTAATATCAATACAGTGAGGTGAGATGTCTATGGGCGACGGTGACCACTTAACACCAGGTGGCCAAACGGGCCACCTGGTGTTAAGTGGTCAAACGGCTCGTCTGCTCTCCTTACTTAATTTTTTTTAAATATTAAATAAAATACATTATAAAATCGAAATAGGGTTTTTTTTTATTGTCTGTTTGAACGCACATCACGTAAAAACTATTAAACAGATTTGGATGGAGTTTGCACGGAAATATTTAAAGAAATAAATCCAGATCGATTTACACCTAGGCCATAGTCGTATTGAAAATAATACTTAGAAATGAGTCAAATGTGGGGGGAGTGGTCAGGACACCGGACAACGCGCAGTGCCATGTACCGATGAGTTTTTCGAAGACTTACGTACATTTACCGACTGCTCTGACGGTGAAGGAAAACATCGTGAGGAAACCAGCACCTGAGATGACCAGTGTGTGAATGGGGGTGTCACAAAAGATCCTCAAGGGTCGAAGTGCCGCTGGGTTATTCCCGACCCCCTGTCATAAGACAAGATGGTACGCGAACTAAATAAAATGAAAAAGACGTAAAACCAAAAGTGACTCCCGTGACTGACGCGACATTGGCAAATAGAAGAAGACAATGTTCCGTGGGGGTCAGAGTTTGTCTGTGAAGTGAAAGATCGTGAAGATATAAGGCAAAAAAATAAAATAAACTACACTTTGTTGCACAAATATAAAACAACAAACATGAGATAGAAAAGGAAATAGTGAAGTACAATTTAGGCGGCCTTATCGCTAAGAGCGATCTCTTACAGGCAACCTTCATCATAAGATATCATCCCCCCGTGTGATACGATCAACCGGGAACACATCAATAATCAATACCATATACTGGTACATTCTCGTACGACAACCACATTATCAACAACCAATCACCGGCGAGCACATGTGATCGGATCCACGTATATCACCGGAACCGGTCGTGTCCGGCCCGACCGGATCACGTGGCCGCCGGTCGCTGCTGCCGGACCGGCCGCCATCGGTAATCGTACCCGTAGTTCCGATTATGATATAAGTCAATGCGACGGTGAGAACCCGCGGGGATACAAAATAGTAGTTTATGCAACTATCACGTAATGTTGTAATAGCGATCGTAGCGATATACAATAGATAGCACGAATGTTACAATGGCTAATTACGTGCACGCTCCTCCCCCTCGGAGGACCCTCCTCAAATTGGTCTTGAATTTTTCCTACATGACATTTTACGGCGTTTGTCGTTCTTTTCCAATTAAGTAGTGATTATGGTTTCGTTTCGATCTAACTACAAATCGTATTCTGCTAACACCACGCTAATAATCACCCTATGAAGCCCCCCTCCATAAACTGGAGAAAGTCGTCCCCACGCGCCGAATGTACACATTGTGTGTGACCAAACAGAACATAATATAATTTAATTTTGTTTAATTTTTTATTATTGAATAAGGAGAGCAGACGAGCAAACTGGCCACCTGATGTTAAGTGGTCACCGTCGCCCATAGACATCTCACCTCACTGTGTTAATATTAGAGGGGTTTTGATGCGCTGCTAACCTTGAGGACTAAGATGGATTGCCTATGTGCTGGAAATCACGCTGGCATACATTGTAATACATTCGTTTCGACACAAACAAACAAACCATCTATTGCAGTCATTATAGAGGGTGTAGACATTGTTGTCGCAAAGTTTGTCATTTCCTTTATAATTGGTTAATTGAAAGTCGGAATAAATCGTAGAGACTCTGCTTATGAGAACAAAGAGTTTTACAAAAAACCTTTACAAAAGACAGTAAATCCTCCATATTTATTCAGAGGAAAGCGAGGGAGGGAACGGACAAATGACACGGACAATACAAACCTCTAAAGCACGATTCTGACCGTGCCAACATTTCCGAGCACCCCCGTAAACACCGTACGAGGTAACCCCGTGTGCATTTACAGAGGCCGTTGCAGTACCGCCCGTTCTGAATATGAAGAATAAAATCGTGACGCTTTTCATTACAATAAACGTACCACTTGATGGTGAGTCGCCCTCGGACACCTCACCTCACTGTAATGTTTTAGACGGTTTTCACGCTGCTTACCCCATGGAGTGTGTGCTGGTTATTACGCTGGCTCTCTAACTCTTCACACCGGAACACAGCGATGCGAGCATTGCCGCTTTGCGGCAGAAAAGGGTGGCACCCCAGGCCGACTGTTAATTATGTCCAGTACAAACTACCCGACTAGAGGTGCCCCAGATAATAACGAAGCACATCGATTAGTTACAAATACCGGCACTAAAAATACTAGCGCGACCCGAGCCGGGTGAGACGACACGGACATGTGGACCTACTACTAGACCACGGTAATAAAACGAGATAGAACGGTGACGCGCGCGAGCCGTGACATGCCATATGAAGCCACGCCCTCAGAGTGACGTGATTACGAACGAAATACCTCCTTTTGATTCACCGCCATACTCTGTTGTTCTTACAGTTATAAACCGTACAGTAAGGCTTTTAGCACAGCCGCTTTGATCAATTCGCGTCAAAAACTGAGCGCTGTATAAATGAAATCCTGCAGTATATTGCAATATTGAGTCACGCGCGCCCCGCCCACTATCACCGTTATATCTTGATTTATTTCTGTGTACTAGCCCCTACTAATACCCCCTGGTGGGGAAGAGTAGAGGGGGTAAAACTAGACGTTAAGTACTGGTTTGGTGATTGCGGAATTCCTTTTCTAACAAAGATGTATTGTTGTACAGTTTCCAATAAAATAAGAACCCAACCATACGAGTCCGAGTATGTGATGGAAGTTATTTGACGACGACAATTATACACAAGATAGTAACTCGTCTATATTCAACATACATCTTTTTAAATTGCAAAGAGTATAAAGTACATTTAACAGCTTTTTTTCACTCTACCACCGCTTCCGAAGGTGCTATAGCTGAAAGAAAAGAAGCGGCGCAAGAAATTTTCAGTAGCACATTTTTTAAAATAAATTAGATATTTACATTAATTTACATTGTCATAATTTGAAATTCACGTCACATTTTAGTTCACGGCAGGTCAATCGATAGGGTAGACCACTATATCTATCTGGGACAGGTAATCACGTTAGACAGATTCAGCCAGACTAAGGAATTAGATCGACGAATCCAACTAGGATGGGCTGCATTTAGTAAATTGTCTGACGTGCTAAAAGACAAAAAGATCCCTATCTACCTAAAAAGGCGAATGTACGAGCAGTGTATCCTCCCAGTTATGACATACGGAGCGGAAACCTGGACACTAACTGAACAGGCCATTGAAAGGCTCCAAGTGACACAAAGAGCGATGGAGCGTGCCATGATAGGCATTTCCCTCGTGGACAGAGTGCCGAATATGTAGATCCAGAAAAAGACGAGGGTGCCGGATATAGCCAGTATAGTGTCCAGGTCTAAGTGGAGATGGGCAGGACACGTGTGTAGAATGCAGGACGATAGGTGGCCCCGAAGACTGCTCGAGTGGCGACCCCGAGTGGGGCGCAGAAATGTTGGTAGGCAGCCCGCGAGGTGGACCGACGACATTGTAAAGACGGCGGGGAGGATGTGGATGCGAACGGCTAGAGATCGAGGAGAATGGCGTGCACATGGAGAGGCCTATACCCAACGATGGGTTACGTTAGGCTGAAAAGAAGAAAGAAGAAAGAATTTGAATTTAACATATAATCTAAGCAAGTGCTTACACTTTGTGCAGAGCACGCCTCTGTGGAGCAAGCCTCTTTATCATTTAAATAATCATTTATTTTATAATGTCCCTTGTTACATAAGGTCCGTCTTAATTTTTTTCTCTGTCAATTTCATAGCTATCTATTTTTTATTTTAATATTCTTTTTGTGTAGAAGTCACGCAAGGGACGGGCCTAATGGATCACGTCGCCGCGACTGAATAAGATATACCCTGAGTGACGAGCACTCACTCCGCAGGGGGGACGTCGCACCGTCACAGTAGCGCATCGGAAACCCTCTATTGACTCTTTAATAATAATCGAATAATAATGAAGTGAGAGGTCTATTACAAACGACGCGGGCGGTCCATTTTCTCACAAAAAAAATTCAGATAAATCTCTGGGGACCGATGACGTCGTGTCATAATTTATGTAGATTTATGTAGAGTTGTTAATGTAAGTATATATATGTTTATCCAAATTAAAATAAAGGCGTCTCGGATAACAATATTAAATGTAAATGTGAAGTTAGAGCCAAGTAAAACACAAAGACAGTATATTCGTCCCACTGCGGCCAAAGAACAATAAAAGTTGTTGAACTCCGGCCGCGCGGCCGACCGTACGTCCAGTTTACAAACAACTGTCTGGCGGACGGAGGACTATATATTCTTTCATCCAAGCCAAGTGAGAGAGGGACCCGAGGTCACCTGCACCGGTAAGCGTTGTGTTCACGTCACAGTGCCGCTGTCGATCCTGACTCCCAGGAGCAGCAGTGGGAGAGGAGTGGAGGCGGGCTTGTCCCGAACTAGAAAAAGGCCAGTGAGATCCGTTTGAAACGTTGATCAAGGAGGTGTTTAGAAACTTAATTTTTTAATTTTTTTTCAGTCTGACAATGTTTGGGAAAAGCATTGTCTTTTAATCAGGAGTTTAAAAAACTCGAAAAATGAAAAAAAAAAAAATTTTTTTTATTAGCCAATAAATCGACTCTTAAAAATACCTTAATTGATTTTCACGAATAAAAAAAAATCCAACCAGGAAAATTTCATAATATACGAATGGTTTTTTTTGTTACTCTATTTTATGAACCTATAGTTATTGTATTTCTGTTTTAATTATATTTCATAGCCGGGGATTTGTACACAGAAACTCATAATATTATATTATTCCTGGCGGCTTAAAATCACTTAAACGTTAATGAAAAAAAGTTACCAACAAAAACTGTAAAATGAGAATTATTTTCATCAAAACACGGACAAGCGGCATAATTCCCCACTTAGTATCGTCCCCAGTTTTATCCCCCGTCCCCGGGAACTTTTAGGTTTATCCCCCATCCCCGGGGAAGGGAACCGTTTTCAATTTGAGAGGGACCTTCCCCGGGTATAAGCCTTCTCGTGGAATTATTTCTGTTGGACACTTTTATTGAGTCTCCGGGAGCCGCGTCTCGACAGAGTTTTCATAAGTTTTAATACGTACTTAGATAATTTATTTCTTCGGACTCCCTCGGGGTCCCCGGTCCCCGTGTTCTACATACAGAGTCGGATAGGAGAGAGGCGTAGTTGAAAAGTGGTAAAAAAACATCTATTTTTCTCTACTTGTTTTGTTCTACCAATAAACCTCCGTCTACCAGCCACGGCCAGTATAACAGGTGAGAACGACTCAAGCAACAGAGAGATCACAGCCAAAGTATATCCACTACTGAGGAATATTATATGTGAACTAGAAAACTTTGTGTTTATAAATGAGTGTAACCAGCCCTAGCACAGGCCTTAGTCTTTTTGGGCTGTTACTGCACACCGTGAGGCCAGTGTGGTCAGACCAGTAGGTGGCGCAACTAGAAAAATGGGCTCCCGCAGGGGAGTGTGCTTGCTCCAATACTTTTCAACGTCAACACAAACGATCAGATCATCGTTCACGACCTCAAACACTGTCTATTTGCCGACCACGTAGCCCATACTGTTCAAGAAAAAACATTTGAAAGAATGGAAGGGAAATTATCTGATAACCAGATAAAACCAGACCCGTGGGACTTATGTAAAACACTAAATTAATTGTGTCGTGTGGTGTCGGCCCTAAAGAATAGCACTACCTCAACTCTTCCCGTGGGTGTCGTACGAGGCGACTCAGGGTTATGGTTAGGGTTATGTGCATACTATACTCCACCTAGTAGACGGCGACAGGCTCGCCACCTATCCGTTTGTCCACCAAGTGTTACGGCGAAAAGTGGGAACTACCTGTGATATGGTTTCCCTCGGGGATTATAGACGTGAAAGTATGCTATGCAAACTAACTTTGTATACTTCTGTATTCTGGTGTTTACAGCGCTAAATAAACGATTTCAATTTCAATTTCTATGCTATACTAAATTAATTCAGTGTTTGTAGGGAAAGCGGGTTGCGACGCTAAAGTGGCGATGGGCGGGACACATGGTTAGACGTGGTAACGGCCGGTGGACCAGAGCCCTCACTGAGTGGTGGCCAAGGTCAGGGAAAAGAGGAGTAGGTCGTCCGGCAGCCAGATGGGCGGATGACATCAATCGACCAAAGTAGCATCGAAGACCTGGATGCGACTAGCACAGGATCGTATAGGGTGGCACAAAAGAGAGGAGGCTTATACCCTGCAGTGGGACGACATGGGCTGATGATGATGATTTTGTAGTTTCAGTCTTTTGCTCTATTATAATTGGATTAAGCTATTACAGCTTGCTTTTAACACTGAAATTGAACACGTACTTATCCGTACACCACTATGGAACAAGTTGTACGACTATAACATATGTATACAGATGATATTGAACTGAACGTCCACCGTCGACCCTTCACCCGTCGAAGAGAG
Source organism: Hofmannophila pseudospretella (assembly GCA_947369225.1). Lineage (NCBI taxonomy): Eukaryota > Metazoa > Arthropoda > Insecta > Lepidoptera > Oecophoridae > Hofmannophila > Hofmannophila pseudospretella. Next base: position 20,930,956 of record OX376312.1, read on the forward strand.
ATATTAACCTGTTCATACTGTGAGCCCATTATCGTTCAGGAAATTGTAATGGCTCGCTGCGGGACTCCGCGGAGGGAGGAGGGGTGGGGGTCGCTAGGGACGACACACTTCCGATAGACGTTAATAACCCCAATGAAAAGAGGAGTGTTATAAGTTTGATTGTTTGTTTGTGGCATCATATCTTAACAACTGGTAATCTTATTTACGTGATTTCGAATTTTGTAGTGTTATCAATCAGTAGAGAGTGTCTGATGAAAATTGTATCGGAGGTTTCCAAGGTATTGGAGTATGTTTGATGTCAGATGGGAACTCTGGAACGGTAGCAATGAGTTACTCAGTCCGAGTTTGAGCACAAAACCTCTAATATGGATAATATCTATAAACATTACCGATTTTTTTATATTGTGAAAAAAAAGACCCTGAAAAGAGGAAAGGGTTATGTTTTTCACGTGTACATGTACATTTGTCAATATTCAGTCTAGCATTGCACACATATAAGCGCATGTATCAATATAACCTACACACGGTACACGTACCGCGCGGGCGCAGTGTACTATGCAAACAACATGATGCGGCCCGTCACCGTCCTACGTGCGAGTGTCTAGAGGTAGCGGAGGTAAAGTGAAGGAAACGACAGAAGTGAGGCATTATATAATGCGTAGAAGACAGTTGAGTCCAGCTCGGTACTACATTACTGACACGGAGAGCGTCACGAAGAAGGCATTCCATCAATTATTAGGGAGTTTTACGAGTAGATCAGCTTACCGCCTATTGTGACTCCGTGTGCTCCCGTCCTCGGCTACGTTGTCACTTACCACCAGGTGGGAGGGGGGGTGGGGCGGGGTCACATGAAGGGTAGTAATAAATCGTGAGTGCACCCTGCCGGCAGCGTAGGTCAAGTGTGACCGTTATTGTAACTTTACGGCGTACGTTACGGCCTGCCTGTAATGGCGTTCCGGGTAATTATCCAAAACTACGGACAACTGCCGTTATTGAGCTCTGTTTTAACAAAGTGCATTTAGTTATGAAGTTTTTATCTCAATATATATATTTTTCATGTATTATTTAAAATAGTATATAATTATATCATACATTGATACACAAAGAACACGCAAACAAACACTCTTTCCGTATTTAACCGTGGCGAGAATTTACTAATCCGCGTTTGACCTCGACCTCACCTGGTGGTAAGTGACGACGAGGTCGAGGAGTTGATTTTTTTAAAGTCTTTTGCTTCTGTCATTAGTGCCGTCGTATGTTACACAGTTTCATATGACTCGCGCGCTTCGAGCAGAGAATGACAACGTATTAAAAGGGTTACAACAACCGACACGTAATCCTTTCCGTATGACGTCACAACCCAAATATATACTAATTTCAAGCGCAAACATTAATCACTCGGAATAAATCGAGCCACCGCTAATCGATACGCACGCCCCGACGCACCAACCCATAAAAGTCATAAAACTGAATTTTATAATATGACATAAAGTAGTCGGGTTTTTTAATTTGACGGCGACGAATAAACACGCTGGAAATGTTAAGGGACTGTACTTAACCAGATCATGATTTGGTATACATCGTGCGTCCCGCTCACGCGCATCTTCACCTTCAATACGTTTATCTCGCTCGTGCTCTAGCTAAGTAGCGCATTAATTTTAATAATATAAGTAATAATAAATGAAACGTGATCAACATCATTTATAGTTGTAAGTATATATATTGTACAGCAAATACATTTGCTGTGCTCAAATCAATAATTGAAAAAAATATTATTAGTTTTTAAGCGATTTAATACAAAAAAGAGACTATGTAAGTACTGATCTGGGTACGAGATCACAGTGATTATTTTCTTGGACTGCCAAAAAATAAGATTGTAAATCCTTAAATTACTTTGTGCTCGATTGATTTATATTACTTACGAAAGTTATGTTATGTAAAAAAAATTATGTCATACAATGAATCGTTACACTTTCAAATTTCTGAAGATAATCGAAGCTGTATTTTTTAAATTAATTTTAAATTTCTAATAGAACAGACTCGAGTAGCTGTCGCTGCAAAATATCAATAATATTTCATATCTCCAACCTCACTCACGCAGGCCGGTGCGACCAATAAAGAAAACAAAACCGATCAATCGTAAATTTAAATTTCGAACGGTCCTTTAAACGTTTAAACTCGTGTGAAATTGAAAATAGAACTCGGATTTGTATTTTCTTGAAGATTTGTAAAAGGTATGGTTTATTTTGTTCTCCCGCGGTAACAGGTGGTTGCGCGATGGTGGCCGGTGCTCGGCGAGGGACACGCGCGCCGCCCGGGACCGTCCGGGCTGTACTGAGGAACGAGGAGCTTCAGCCGCCTTCCAGCTGTGCATTGCACGGGAAAGGAATAGGAAAGCGCTAAATTTATTAGCTGAAAATACACTTTTCAACTATTTTATAGGCATTTATTACACTACACTAAATTAAATTTTTTTGGGTTCTCTCTGAATGTAGGGAAGTAATAACTAATAATATATATAATTCTACAATATAATAAAAACGCCATCAGGATTTTAGCGGTTTTTTTCTATGGGAAAACACATTAATGGACGAATAGGAAAATTAAAATTACAGCTAGACAGACAAACAGTGGACCTTTTTTTAAAGGCACGATACACTCATGTGCAAATAAATTTTAATTAATTCACTCATTCATTGTAATTTCTCTAACAAAATTCTACTGAAAAACTTGAATCCCTAACCAAGAATAGCGCCAAAATCTAGCGCAAAAAGCGCTTTACTACAACCGCTACCGCTTTTGGCTTTCAGGATCGCGGGAAAACGCGCGTGCGTGCGGCTGGCTGCAGAACAATAGTAACCCAGGAAGTGTACCTTTCGAGCTTATTGCGTTTTGGATTGGAGCCGCGGAGAAACGGGCGCCGGACGAAAATGACTACTCATTTTTAACTCCGAGAAATGAAAGAAAAGAGAGTTATGACGACTCACCTCGGGTAACATTTATTGTGTTTTTCTCTGTATTTTATTCTTTTGTTTGTTAATTAAATGTCAGTTCATTCGTTCAATTCATTTTTTTATGTCATTTAATTATCGATCTCCTTACACAATGACGAAAAGAACTCTGAAAGGTCTAGGTTTATTTTCTGCGAAGGCTATCTCATTGTCCTGTAAATGTTAATTATTCTTTTTATAATTTTATTTGAATTAACGACCAACCCCGCGTTCGACCTCAACCTCGGCTGGTGGTAAGTGACGAAGAGGCCGGAGACGGAGCACGCGGCCTCCGTAATACCCATTTTGGTTATCAGCAGAGGTGTCTTCACAATTTCAATTCGTAGTAATAAATAATGTTTATTTCACAAGTTACCTCTCTCTGCGTGCGAAGCGCACCATCATTTTGAATTTGGAAGCGCGTCCATTACGCGCGCTCGTTGCAAATTGTGTTTTATTATTCAACGCGTTAATGTTAAATTCTTTTGTTTCAACGGATATTGAACAATGATTCGGTAAAGAGACTTGTTGAATGGAATATTTTAGACCGTGATTTAGTTAAATTACAAGATTATTATATTACGTTTGTTATAAACGTGTGTTAACATGTGAAGTAATCGTCTTTCAACAATGAAATGTAATTATTTTATGAAAACTATAGACAATTCGCGAGTTAACCCGGGGTTACATTATCTCGCAAGTTGCCTTATTTTATTAATAATTTGACTTACAATGTTACATGCCGGTGGCGCGGCGGCGCAGTGAAGACGCTGCGGCGCCGACGTGAAGGACGAAGGAAATAACACGCGCTCGTCCAGGAACTGCCACGTACTTATAGACTAGAGCCGCGGACTACACGCGGCCAGTTCCAGCTGCTGTTGTGAGTTCCAGGTGAGAACACACAACAGTGAAGGCGCGGTGTTACACTTGTAACTATGTCGACTTCATCGTCCATATCAACCTCCTTACCATCAATTCCAACCTCATCGTTAGCGTTTATCTCACCTCATATCGTGTTGGCATCTTCATTTCTTCGTCTATATTTTTAAAATTCAAATCATATTCCCATTCCATTTCTAAAGTCCATTAATTTCATTGTTTTTACTTTCTCTCTGTATTTTGTCCTGAGAGCCGCATGTCCGTTTTATAAAATGGTCTCCTACTACTACCTATATTCTACTATGGTGTTGTTCTGTTCCTGATGAATATAATATCTACTATACCCAAGTTCTTCTATTACTTCATCTGCACACTGTCCTAGAACCCTGCTAGCCGGCACCTAGAGGACAGACTGTAGCACATACCTATAGTCGGTCACCGACCGTCTGTTCGGTCACAGCAGGCGGCCAACGACCATATTATGTAACTGCGCCTTGCCTATCGCCAATAGCAAGCAATCGCTGATGTTGATTTCTGTGGGTTCAGTCCGATTCGGTTTCAATAACGATGTGGTGGGGAATGAAAAGATCCCTCATACTCGAAGCTCATCAGATTAGAGAGCTGAAGTGGCAGTGGGCCGGTCCGTCTGTGCTCTGGGGTCGACGAGTTCTAGAGTGGAGACCGCGTTCAGATGGAGCGACGATGTGCGTAAGGTGGCTGACAGCGGCTGGATGAGAAGAGCCGAAGATCGGGCTCAATGGCGCGCCCTGGGAGAGGCATGTGTCCAGCAGTGGACTAGAGTGGGCTGCTGCTGATGATGATGATGTAGTGTGTAAGGCTCAGGGGCCAGGCGTAACTGGAAGTTCGGCCTGGATGACTCGGCAGTCACAGATCCGTTCTGTGCGATGTACATACAACAACATCATAGGCCGCGGTCGCGAACCAGCGGAGCGTACAGCGGACAATTCAAACATGGCGATGTATGGGAGTGGCCACGAAGACGCGCTCGCGGGCAGCTCAGCGGGATAGCGCGGCGGAAAAAGCGTCCCGAGATGCGATGATATTTGTAAAAAAAAACCGTTACATATATATTTTAATTTATTTAGCCGACATCCATATAAATTTATTCGTATTTATTTAAAAATTCGTATAAAATTAAATGTAAAATTACTTTTCACAGTAAATAAGTTCATTTAAAAAGAAGCGTTTTCTTCCAATAATATATATTTGGAATCAATTTTTTATTCTTATGTATCAAAACCACTGTTCAAATATGTGGAGACTCGACTACGAACGACATCTACTACGCTCCGCTGTACCGTGGCCACAAAAAACGCCCTACGCTCCGCTTTGCGTTACGCTGTGCGCTCCGCTGGCTGGTGGCCGCGGCCTATGATGTATAGAGTAGAGACAGATTGACAGCGGGGCGTGCTCGTGATGGATGGACGCGCGGCAGTAGGCTCACACGCAGCGGGGATACGTCTGTCTCCAGATAGTTCACTACTACTCGAGGTAGCCTTCTGCTTCCATGGCGAACATATAACTTCCTGGCGCTCTCAACCACAAAACCCTTAGACCCCTTTAATAACCTACAAGGTTCAGCTTTCATTTGCGCTACACTCCCATTTTAACGAGGGGGGAAGTGAGAACTCTGTTACTCTCTCACTGTTTTTCTTTCATTAATTTGTTTTGAGATCCAAGGTAGGATAGAGTCAGTCTTTAAAGACCCGCCTGCCTTCATCGGTGGTCGTTAGCGATAGACCGGTACTCCGGTCTACTGTACTGTCCCTACTACTGTAGGGGAGCGGGGATATGGCGGGATTATGTTCCTAGGTATTGAACGCACCAGCCAGAGCCACCGGAGTTCTTAAGGTCATCATCATCAGCAGCCCACTCTAGTCCACTGCTGGACACGGGCCTCTCCCGGGAGCGCCATTGAGCCCGATCTTCGGTTCTTCTGATCCAGTCGCTGCCAGCCACCTTGCGCAGATCGTCGCTCCATCTAGCAGGGACGCTCGTCCCACACTACGTTTGCCCGAACGCGGTCTCCACTCCAGAACTCGTCTCCCCCAGCGGTTGTCGGTTCTGCGACAGATGTGACCGGCCCACTGCCACATCAGCTCGTTAATCTTATGAGCTATGTAAGATATCGGCTGACAAGTCGTCCATCGCCCGTGAGACACGCTGTAGAGAGTGACCTACGTTTCCTACGTGAGCTCCTACAGCGACTGGCAGGAGACGGCTTCGGATAAAGGCGCAAGACAGAGAAGCGTGGAAACATTTTTTACAAACCCAAATTCCTCGGCGAAGTAACGGGAAGAAGAGAGAAAGTGAAAGTACAAGAGATCGCTGCCAGTGCGACCCCACCCGCAGACGAGGTCGAGGGTTGAGCATTACGTAATAACATAAGTTGTGAACAATGAACCGCGCGAGCAGCGGCCGAGCTGGCGGCGCGGCACGGGGGCGCAGAGGTGGCGGGCGGTGGGGGCGGTGGGGCGACACAATCATGGTTAGAATCGCAAACTGACATCAGCTCAATCTTTTTGTAGAATTAGTCACCCCATTGAGGAATAAATACCCAAGAGGTCAGTTTCCTTTTCCTTCCAAGAATCACTAGGATATAATTCAAATGAAAGTAAATAGTTTACTTCAAACAAGCACTTGTTTCAATATAGATAAGCTTATAAAGTCGTCGTGTTCACTTCAACCGAGGTCGTAGTCGTGTCTATCAACGACGTCGTCGTCGTATAAAAGTCGTATGTCGTATGTATTCAACGGAATAAAGTTACTTTAAGGCTGGGACTACACGTTACAAGTTATTTTTTCAGTGTTTCATGTTCTTAGAACATGACCCCGCTGTGGTCTCCTAGCAGCTCCCTCGATATAACACGCTATGAAGCGAGAGAGAGCTTACATGCAAATCAATCAATAGAACACAAATGTGCACAAAAACGGCCCGTCTCGTCTGTCCGTCTGTCTGACCGTCCGTCTCTCTCCAGCTCAGACAGAGCCTCGCTTAAAATCCAACTTTACAAGAAACTGTAATTTGATGGACTAACCAAAGATACCTTTATCACCTAATTCCATACGAATGTCCGTATCACGTTCATGGTCCAGAGTGTTCACTTGTCCGGTGTTTATTTAAACGGATACGGCATATGGCTCGCGACTACTATTACAACTGTAATTCCTTCCGTAATCATAGTATCCGTTCTTATAGTTCCGTAATTATAAATCCCAACCATTCTTCCTTTTCATCCGTGTCACTTTGTCCTTAACCTATGTCTTTTCGACGATCTTATCCAATTATTAACCTCATTCCACATTCGTACCTTCGTGTATCCCCCCCCCCCCCTCACCCCACACATACGGAATGCCTCGAGAAGGCTCAGTATAATGGATATCCAATCAGTCAGGATCCTCTCGCATACAAGAGTACTCGACCGTCGGATTCCTACACATACACAAATATCCAGACTCTTTGTGTTTCGTTCCTTGGGGTTTATGCAAATGTGTGGAATAATAGAGCAGGCGCTCGTACAATACGCTCAGGATCGACTGCTACTGAATCATCTTTCCGTACGTCCGAAATTGGAACCTTTAGGCCTGGACTCCACGGACTTCGATTCGCTGACTTTCAAGCGAGGGGAGGGCGGAACTGATTTGAGAACCAAACCGGGGCCGGAACGGGACATGGGTAGTCCGAGGCTCCATCCGTCTGTCGTGCATCTCTAGCTCATAAACCGGCCAGGAATAGGAATGATCACGACCCTCATCACTGAGGAATACGAACTAGGAAGAAGGAAGATGTCTCGTACACCGCCAAGTTCTATAATTTGCATAACAATTCGATCGACAGTGCATCAGCAGCCGAAGCGCAAGGAATAAGGAAAAGGAAGTAGTTAAATGTTTACAAATGGAAAGACTGATCCCTGAGAAGCATACAAAAATCCAGTCAAATTTCGGCTAGTTCCCCTAACTAGCCGAAATTTGACTGGATTTTTTTATGCTTCACTCGGCCATTTTTAGTGAAATTCTAAAAAATTAAATAATTTTGAACCATCAAGAAGTGAGTAACTATATGTGGAGTTATGTGGAGTGATCCATTTTTTCTGAGGCCCCGTGTACAACAAGCTTTCGGGTCTAAGAAGTGTCATAACGATGGTCATAAACCGAGGGTCCAGCTCCCGGGATCGCGGAGTACTCGCGGACGCGGACGTGGGTATAATAATATGAATTTAACATATAAATATGAAACCGATCGCGTATGTTTACGGCGCCTCGTCAAATCGAGCACATGGCGGTGGGGTCACCATGAGATATAGTTTCGTGCCGCGGAGTCACTCGGTGACTGGGGAAATAGTGTCTCATCTTAAAATATGTGTACAGAAGTACAAAGTATAAAAATATACATCACCCGAATGGAATGAAAGAAACACGGGAATTTCAAAAAAGTTTGAAATTTTAAAGTGAATTGCACTTGCAAGAATATTTTTTACTTATAATCCCTCTCGTATAATGTACCCTACATTAGCCCTGCAATGCCCGTCTTGTTTGTGTCGAACCAAACTGACGGACGAACGTTTCACCGGCGCGTGTGGACGAAACGACAGCTGTGATATTCGGGAGCCGACTCCCTGTTACAGCGTGCCGCGTGCAGCGTGCAGCCTACATCAAACACAGCTACACCTGGATCACGATCCTTGATCCTGCAACGATCAACATTTTAAATAACTATATCTCTATTTACCTGTCGTACAAGCACATTGTCTTTCAGACAAGTTTAACTTTGAATGTAACAAAAGTGTACCCATTTTGCGCCTTTTCGCACTGGATATTATAGGGTTTAGTCGTAATACACTTGACTGAATTCAGCAGTCACATATCATAGAATTCAGTCGGAATCTGGACACACGGGAGAGTGTTCGCCAAGTTCGCAAGAAAAGGGCGACGAGACGACCACGGCGTGTGTTGTATGAGTACACATTCACAACATCAGTCTATCGATATAGTTACCGATGAAAACGCGATACAAACGCGCGCAAGATGCGTATTTTAGGCGAGTTTGTTTCGATGTAAATACACAGATACATATATGTGATTAATCACATAATACACCCGAAGGGCCGCTCCGCGCGTCCGCGATTATTTCGACTGGAGCGGTAGGGTAGGGCGGCTATTATTCCCATTTTAAAAGAAACAGCCGCGTGGAAAATACTTCTGGCAATGTATTTCGTATAATGAAAGTAAAAATATTATATCACAGCGCGTGTATTTCGCGCCCGAGGTCCTTCAACTCTCCCTAAGATCCCGTGTGTGCGTGAGGCGATTTCGCGCGTTTGTACTGAGCGGACTGTCTGTGTGTATTCTGTGCATATATCGATACAAACGCGGACCTCCAGCTCCGTGCACAGGTCTCCTGGCTGCGACTGGATCTCGTATAATAAACGCGGTGTGCACGGGCTCTAAATCTTCGACTAAATCGAATGCAATACTAAACCGATACTGATAAAATAAATGCTGCAGCATCTGCAGTCTCGAGCTCTGACCCCCACCCCCTACTTGTGCCAAATAACATGTAATTCCACTCGCAGCGCTCTCCAGCACTGCAGCTCTCCAGCACGAGCTGCGATTCAATTTAGAACTCATTTCGTAGACAATCCGTGGACAAGAATACTTAATGTTGTTCAGATATAAATTGCTTACGAGCGCTCGCCCCTCCTCGCCCCTCCTCGCCCCTCCTCGCCAGTGACATTTTGCTTTGTTTGGAAGAATTGTGAGCAATTCGTACAAATTCTTAGTTCAATTTCGCATTTGTCTCACAGTTGTACAAATTCTATGTTGTCTCACAGTCAAAAATTTTTTTTGCACAATATGTTTCCGCACAAGCCTTTACCCTAGAAATTGGTATTATTTGTAAGAAACTTTTTTTGTTGTTACCGGGGGAAATCTTCATAAAACACCCTGCCTCCGGGGGGAGAACCCGGGTTATGTGGGATTCTTTCCCACTGAAACCCCCTCGATGGCCGACCACATATGCATGTCGGAGGGCTCCGGGATGTCCTGTGGAACGTACTGATCACATTGCTTCGGGTCCCTGCTTGAGGATGTATGATCCTCCCGTCACAGCCACATCTCACCTCACTATAATGTTATTAGAGGGTTTTCGATGCGCTGCTTATCTTTAGGAGTTGTAATGTAATGTAATGTAATAACGGGCTGATTTCCGCAACTTGACGTCTTAAGCGCCTATTTTGCGTGTGGTGGAAACTACTACTGATCGAGCCACCCCAACTTCGCCAGGAAGTCCAGCAGTCCTCCGATGTCCTGAAGGACTTCGGGAAGTGATCCTGGGGCGCCAAGGCTTCCCGCCCGGTAGGTGGTCACCTCTCTGCACTCCAAGAGCACGTGGGCGACCGTCTCCTCCGCCTCTTTAGGAGTTACATGGAGTGCCTCATGTGCCGGTTAATTACACAAACCGAGCATTGCATTCCAGTTCTATAAACGACTACCGTTAATGGCTTTGTTGTAGAGACACTGTGTACGAACTCAGTGCACACTGTGTGTGAATTTATTATATCAGCAGCGGTATGAGATCCCGCGGCTGCGCCCGCGTCAGCCGAGTCATTTCTCTACCACCGACAGGCCGTCATGTATGGTATCATCATCATCAGCAGCCTATTAACGTCCCCACTGTTGGGGCACAGACCTCCCCTTGTACAAGGGGGTACGGACCCTGATCCACCGAGCGCGCCCAGTATTGTGCGGTGGATGTATGGTATACTGATTGTAAATACAAGTATCGGTTAACAAGTCCAGTGTCTCATGACATGACGACTCCTCGAAGACATACCCTGGCCAGGAGGTAGGTGTAGACACGTGCCCAACTCCTAGACCAGTCAAGAGGCACAGTCAGAGGCACCTCTAAAGGTTTTTAAATTTATGTATTTATATTTTAATTTTAAGCTGTGTGTTTTCCTAATAAAATAATATAAAATGCTTCTTTGCGACAGAAATAAGTGTTTACCTCTCCAGGCTGACTCTACATGCACGCCGCCTTCAATCTATTTTCTTTTTAATTGTTTTTTAGACATAACACTCAGCTCTGAACCCCCCTTAACGAATTGTCCTCAAATCCCTTAATTCTGTAAAGCTCGCAGCTTAAAACCAGATAACTCCAGTTTTTAACGTTAAATCCTCAGCGTCCAGTCCACCTGACTGCGACGCGGTAAACTGTGTTTTGTTTTTATTTTGTGTTTTAGCCATTTTGTCCACGAGTTCATATGAATGGAACGATGACAATTATATCACAATTAGTGGGGTAGCATGTGATGGGGGGCATGGCGGCAACTGTCAAGGAGCGTCATTGGGTCAGGCAGGAGGGAAAATAAACCGCTAATCGTTACCGGTTTATTTGAGGCGGCGAATTCCAACCTTGCCCCGGGCGGCAGTAATCCATGTTACGCCACCGGTCACAATACATTTTGTGACGAAACTCTCAACGGCGCGAACCGACAACCTTTGCGTTCGTTCTGTAATGAAGACTAGTTAAGGCAAGCGTAGTGTGACGCTTCCTGCGAGATGGAGCGTAGATCACCGCACGGTGGCTGGCAGCGACTGGGTGAGAAGAGTTGATGAACGAGCTCGTGTCCAGCAGTGGACTACAGTGGGCTCTCTTATTGTTGTTGTGTGTTTAGTAGTCGCCTATTGTCAGAGTCGCTCAGGCCGCTCACAGGCCTCTGACGTGGCATAACGACTGCTGTCGGACGACAGCTTAACGTGTTCTCCGAGACACCGAGGTTTCTACTATAACATACCATCCTGGTTCTGACCGCGCCCAACATTGTTAACACCACTAACAACACAACGAAAAGCATAAGAAACCGATTTTTTTTTGGTAAGAAGTATGTCTCCATACCCTTAATAACTCGTTGGTTTTTGCGCAAAAAGTGATTTAATCCACGACTAAGGAGTCGAGACACCTGATGGTGCTGTATGGAAATTTGGAGTTTGTATATTTTTTATAAATAGTCAAGACGAACAGGCACACGGACCACCTGCTGGTGAGTGGTCACCATCGCCTGGGGACCACTAGTACTGCTACAGGCATTGCTCGTGCGGGGTCGCGGTAGGACTCTCGTTATGTTATTTTTGAAGCACCCCATGTCGTTCGTAGCTCAGTAGAAATATTATACGTTGCATGTCCAGCTTTGGATCCGGTACGACCAGGTACCTTCAAAATTACAGACTACCTTCTTAACGTTTAAGATGTGGAGCGGTAGTGAGTGTAACGAGAAGGCGGACACAAAGACATCAAAGATAGGTACTCCAAGATTTTTGAAAGCACTGTTCCAATTTTTATCAGACATGGCTAAGAACACTCTCGACATGAAGGAACGAACGTCCCCTAGGAGAGGGAGACTATTTTTTCTTTCATTCAAGATACTTGACGAAATCTAAAAGAAAAAGACTTTGGAAGTCTTTCCTTTGTCGCAGGTTCAAAACCCGCTCGCGTCAAAAAATTTCACACTCTTCTAGATTAGTACAGTCTGTTAGTTTTACTTATTAATTTTTTCTGTGTATATTAGACGGAATAGAATATCCCTACCGCCACTGGTGAAGCGTGTCGTACGAGGCGATTGACCTGAGTAACCAGCTGGTGGTGGGACCCCTTCAGGGTCCGCCCGCTAGCGACCTCCTCCTATGTAATGTCTGTCGTCGGTATGTTCCGGCAGTGTTTATGGAAGAGGCCAGTTCTTACTGAGTCCCCGTGCACCATCTCCGGCCTCGTTGTCATTTTCCACCAGGTGAGAGTGAGGTTAAACGCGGGTTTAGTCATGAATTTAAAAAGTCATAAATAATTTAAGTCGGCAACAGCCACGGCCCACTCGTGTGTGTGTATGATGACGTCACAGCGGCGGTGGATTGAAAAACTTTCATTAAACCGCCTTTGAGTACTGTTTGAGTTGCGGTCGCAGCGCTCACCGCGGTGGGGAGGGGACGCTAAATAACGAGTTGAATTATGTTGTGGAAAGGGGCATAAGTCATATAGACACCTATTCATGTACACTTATGTAATAATTCTAATTTAAGATATGGAGGCTTGGCCCTAAATTCTGCTCCAGCTCTGCGCATTGTGTGTATCTATTGATTGTAACTCAAACTTTTATAATTGTTAACTTACTGTTGTTTGCTAAGTTGGCTCTCAAAGTGAGGGCTGACTCTGATAATACTTGAGCTTCCCTTCCCTTTTCATAGTGACCCTGACGAGGCTGACATGGTCACCTTGTCGTGTACAAAAAGCCATTAAACTCTTTTAAAAAATTTGTTAATTGTTGCATATTTACGAGAATTTTAAATGAAAATATATTTTGACGATTATATGAATATTTTAGTATCCTCATATGACCTTAAAAATTAAGAAATAGTCATAAATTGATGGTCAAATGTGAAAACAGAATTTAAATTTTGTCGAAAAATAAAATAGCTACAGACAATCAAAAATCAGACGGAAGAAAGAAACTGCAATAAGTACTATGATATGACGTTGGTTGTTACGAAGAAAATGTGCTGCGCCCAATTAGATTTTAGATGATGATTATATAAATAAATGATATAATAATAAAGGGGGCTACGGAGGGAGAAGAGAGCCGTGTCTGTAAACTTACCGGCAATTTGTTTCAGGTTCGTTCAAGAGTTCCTCGGAGAGCACACGGATTTGAGGTTATGTCACTTTCACTTTTGTTCGGGAAGCTTGCACCACACGTATTTCTTCAGTTCTTTATCACAGCACAAGGTCTATAGGTAGTTAAAACACATCTCACAGTAATTATTAGGGATTTTTCACGAGCACGACAATATAGCGTGCAGCCGGTTTGGTCTGTCAAATCAGAAGTGTCATGGTGTCGATTCTAAAGCAAAAGAGGTTATGTTTTATTTTATTTTTATTTATGTTATTATTACTTTCACGATGTGTCTCCCTTACAACGTGAATTGGCGGAATTATTGTGCCTTAAAACACAACACCAAAGGCCATTAATTTTAAAAAAAACAGTTTAGGGGTCGATTGTGTATGGAATCTTATTATAGTGGCATCGATTCTGGGCACTACACGAATATAAGGTTAATAACGTATTTGATCTCCGCCACTGTTATTAGCGTTTAGAATATTGAAAAATAGATCACTGAACTAATGGAAGAGAGAAGAATGTGACGGATGGAAAAATCAGAGGCACTCTTCCTCCCGACGTATACCGCTGCACTACGACATGGGGTGCTTCAAAAAGAATGTAAAGAGAGTCCTATCCATACAAGGCCGGCAGCACACAAGCGATTCCTCTGGTGTTGCTCGTGTCTCTGGCGACGGTGACCTCTCACCACCAGGTGGCCCGTGTGCCTGTTCGTCTTATGGCCTCATTACACTGTGCTGCGGCCTGACTGAATGAGTAAGTCAACTGATGAATTGGTGTAATATCATTCAGTACGGTCAGTCTGCGACTAAACCGTATATTGCATGCAGCTTTGTGTCTATTTATAAAAAAAGGCTATTAACACGTTATAACTCGTTATCAACTCGTTACCGGTCCCCGCCCTAGCAGGCTAGGAGGCGGCGGGTGAAGTAGTGCGCACACTAATGGCCATGAATTCGTAATTCCTCGTCATCACCTCACGGGAGACCTGTCAAAGGGGCGCGGGCGGCCTGTACCTGCAGTGCAGCCAGCTCCAACATGTTTACAGTGACACATACCTGTCTAATATGAACCACTGTACCGGGTTAAAATCTGAATTGGAAAAAATCTTGGTCTTTTCATACAAATCGTATTGAAAAAACATTCTAAAATTATCGTCGAATTTTGAATATCTATCTATATATCACTGTATGTAAGATATATTTTTTCAAAACTACTGGACCTATTCTAAAAAATGTTTCATAAGCGTGTAGCATTAATTTTAATCTTTGTAACAGTGACACAATCATAAGAATCGGTCTAGTAGTTTTAGAGATAATCTCCAATCTCTTCTACATCTCCCCGGAAAGGCACGGTGTGATATAGAACGAAAAACTTGCAAAGCGACTCAGTCTCGGTATAACGGATCAACTGTATGTAGCCGGTACTTCTTCGAAATTCTTGATATTTTTCCTCTGTCTACACATCGATCAGCTGATGGGGACATTTCCTTCGCGAATTTCCGTGGAAGACACATCACGCTATATATACTCTGTGGAACCCGGTCGTAATAAGTTTTTTGACGTAGTGTATCTTCGGCTCCATCGTCACTTACCACCAGGTGAGATTGAGGTCAGACGCGGGTTTAGATGTAAAAACATTCCTATGAATGTGATATATCAAAGCTAAGTTTATTGGCTCCTCTCCTTCACCCACAGCTTGGAGCCCGTCCAAAGGGCATTGGTCATTAGGGGTCCGTAAAACAATTAACGATTCCCCGCAGGAGTCCACAGTGTAGCTATTCTAAACAGCTGGACCACTGCTCAACCATTTAGCTGGGTTCCACATAAAAAGTCCTGATTTGAATAAGTATCGGATTAGCTACATTTTACAACCGAGCAAACAGACCACTAGATGGTGAACGGTCCGACTGGAGACATCTCGCCTCACTGTATTATTTTTAAACGGTTTTCGATGCGCTGCTAACCTTGAGGACTTAGCTGAAGTACCGGTAATTACGCTGGCTCTCACAACCTTTAAACATAAATGCTGCATTTCTGCTTTGCGTCAGAAATCGATAAGAGGGTGGTACCAACCCAGGCGATCCTGCACATCAGGATCTACCTCCTGTAAAATGATGAAGCGACGATAAATGCTCAAAGACTAGGACACGAGACTGCAGTGCCAGCGTCGCCAGAGCGATTCCACCTCTGGACTCTTGTGAGGACTTAAATTAAAAATGGAACACCAGAATACAGCAAATAGAGTACATCATGTGCCGGCAATTATGCTGGCTCTCTTATCATTCAAACTGTAACACAGTAATATACAGACACTGCTGCTTTGCGGCAGAAATAGGTAAAGGGACCCCAGATTGCCTTTGAGTCATACCACCTTCAAATTTCAATTTTCTGATTCAAAACTAATCGAATGTAGTACTAATTAGTAATTTATATTACATTTCCATTTATAAGCAATGTTTGTCGAGCACCACGGTAGCTAAATTGTATAACCCGTAAATTAAGCCGGAGGTGTGGGTTCAAGTCCCACCGGTGGAGTTTTGTTCCACCCGAGTGGTCCGGCCGTCAGCGCGCACTGTGCGCGTCAGACCCGCTACCCGCTACCTCGTGCTCCAAGGCTCCAAACTCGACCGCCGCCGGGGACTCATTGTTTGTTTCAGCACAGCATGTAGGCATCCAGTACTACGAGTACAACTATCTTCAATTGTATTATCTGACCGTCTGTCTAAAATTTGCAACAAGAACGACAGGATGGAAACGATTCGATGGGAAATATGAAAACTACGTTAATTATTGGGAAATGCAATATTCTCGAATAAATTATCAAGTCCGCCTGCCTCGTCGACGAGTCGCAAGAGAATGATGCCACCTCGGGTCGGGCGCCCGCTTTTATAGAGGCCAGGCAGTGGGGGGCGGCGTGACGTGGTGTCGGCTGTTGCTGCGTGTTTGCTTCGTCGCAAGCGCAGGTGGGCATTGCACGTTCACTATGACGTCACTTGTTGTTTGCGCTGACATGTATATTATAAAAATAAATAAGCAAAAGTAATTAAGTTTGATGAAGGTGGTGTGCAGCACCGGACAAAGAGGACTGCCTCGGCCTGTCGCCGGAGCGCTTTTAGCACTGTGGCTCTGATTGTCAGGCATCACCTGTGTGCCAGGGATCACTCCCTAATGATACACTACCGGAACATATAAATAAATAACGGAAATACGAGTAGATGCGTCTTATGATCTGATCCGTCGAGACTGGGTAACTACGTCTTCTCTACTTAATGTGCGCAGAGAACAGTTGTCCGGAGTGGAGCCACTGGACGCAGTGAGCCTGTGGTCGGTGCCCGGGCGCGGTCCCCACATAAGAGTAAGTTAACTTTTCCCGGCCTCCGGCGTCAGGCGGGTGTCTTAGATTAATCACCGGCCGGTAATGGCGCGTGTGAGAAACGATGCCGGCCTGCCCTCGGCCCTCGGCCTTCCGGCGCCGGCTCCTACTGGCTGGTAACAAAGCACTCAGTGTATGAGCTGATATTGATGCCCATTGTCAACAATACAGCTTTTCTATCTATCTATCTAATTTATTTAAAGATGCTTGACTTATATTAATGAAGGTCATGGGGGAGAAGCCCTGTCTCCTGTGGAGCCTCGATGTCAGCTGTTTCACATAAAGTCCGCGTGTGCTGACAGAGCGCTTGACAGACTCGCAGTTGAATGATATATTATGTAATGCTCTATCCATTGCGTGTTTTGTTCACGGCGATAAAGGCGGGATGCTTACAATAACGACGATATACGAGGCCTACAGGTCAAAACTCCACGGGCGACGGTGACCACTCACCACCAGGAATGCCGTTTGCTCGTCTACTCTTACAATAAAAAAATACTTTTGTTATCGTATTCTTAGAAGGTGTACCTAGAAAACGTTTTGTAACAAAATTTCTAAATTTTCATTTTAATTACCCGATAGTTAATTTATGTTACCAACATGGCGAACACTAAACATTCCTCAGCAGTCTCTGCCTATAACTTATTGCTACAACCCCCTCCCCCCTCGTAATCCCCTGTCGCCGATGGTCCCCCCCCCCCCCCCCCCGTGCTCCGCAGAGGGCGCGCGGTGAATTATAGATGAATCGGTCCCAACTTAATAACAGGGTAATGGGACGTACACGGTCCCGACTCTGTGTCACGGGCGGGCGGCGCGCGAGGGCTGCGTCTGGTGGCGTAGTGGCGGGTGTCGGCCGTCCCTCTGGGAGGTCCGTATTCGGTTTCGGCAAACCATGTATCATATCAAAGAGTATTTTTTTAACTCCTATACATTCGTTTTGGTTCTATCCTGGCAATACTTATCACCTGTAGAAACATTAAAAATGATGAAAGGTTTACACAGTGCTGAGACAAAACGGAGAAGATATAACTAACAATATAATTACGAACTGCTTTAACGGTGAAGGAAAACATGATATCCGTGTGTGAAATGAGGAAGGCAATAGCAAATCATCACGTTAAAATATAGATTTAACGTGATGGTTAATTCCATAGAGTGGTCACGACTATAGAGTGACCCTCAACAGTGAGGATGTGACTGTAAGAAGAAAATTGGAGCAGTTCTAAGAAACAGAAAAAATCAATGTCAAAGTGGGAATCACCTATAATGAAGATGGTTCCTCGGTCTACCCCCTTGGCGATAAAGGACGTGAGAGTTATACTATGATATACTATGCAAATCGAACCCGGAGCTCCCGTATCTAACCCCCGTGCCCCGTGCCGACTCGCCCCATACGTTACGACCTATAACATGAACACATAAAGAGTCGCAGACAGCTGCTAAAAACTACATTTTATGTGCGAATACCCTCGTACTCGTAAACAAGTGTATCGCGAGCGTCACGCGCTCGTAAAGGGTGCGTCACGTGACAGTTGAGATACTATAAAAAGCTAGAAAAAAAAAGACGGACGAATAATATTTACGACTGTATAACCTTCAAGGACACACGACCGGATGTCACAAATATCAGGAATGAGGGATCTAAAGAGAACTCCACCGCGGGACTTGAACCCACACTGCACACCGCAAGTTGTACAATTTCGCTACAGTGGTGGTCGAGTTTCGCCTTCTTCCTCGGAAGTATTTATATCTAAGTATACATTAATTACAGGCAGCTTCCACAACTTCTCCTTCTTCCACACTTCCTGTGTCGCTTATTTCTGTAAATTAAAAATAAAACGCTTCCAATTTCGGTCATCGGTTATTGAATTATTATAATGTCACAGGCAAACTGACAGACAAACAAAGAAACAAACACATTCCTCGGTCGGAGGTTACAAATACGACATGAACCAACGAACAATTACGTACTAACTGTGAACCGCCTTGTAACTGTGTAACGACCGTAACGACGTCATCTGGAAACAACGGGGCGTTTAATTATAATATAACGCACAGATTAATTAATTAAATAATTAATTAAGTAACAGGGCGTGTTGTCGTCAAACTGGTTTGTTAATCATTACATACTTACATAAACTCACGTCTACTATACGTCCATAATCCCCGAGGGGGTATACAGGGGGAACCACCTTCATCACAGGCAGTTCCCACTTTCCGTCGTAACATTTGGTGGACAAACGTGATAGGTGGCGAGCCTGTCGCCGTCTACTAGGTGGAGAATAGTATACACTGGGACCCTCAGTCGCCTCGTACGACACACGGGGAGAGTTGGGGTGGTGCTGTCCTGTATGGCCGGCACGACACGGCATGACAGGAAAAACGCACTTAATCGTGAATAAATAAATCTGTCAGAATACATACAACCGAGTCAATAACGTCGCCTCACAAACGGAGGCGCCGACGTCACCGGAGTGGGGAACATTAATCTAGTTCGGCCGCGGACCTCTAGCGACGATAACTAATGGACGCTGTCGGCACGCGGCGGAACCCTCCGCGACGAGGACGGCTCGCGCCCGCCCGGTGCGGACCGCTTGGCGTGTTGGCGAAATGTGGGCTCAGCGCGGGCTGTAACGGGTAGGGTTTGTTTGACAACAGAGTACAGTGGGAGACACGTCGAGCTATACCCTATAGTACCTTGTCGCTTTAACTTAATTTGACACCTTCATACGAATATCAAGGAAGCATAATGTATGTGTATTGTGAATTATCATGTCCGCAGTTTTAAACGTCACGCGACTGCGCCCGTGTCGGGCTGGTCGTGTCTCTACCACCGTCATGTATGGTGTACTGTTTGGAAATATAAGTATTGGTTAACAAGTCCAGTGTCTCATTGATGATGACTCCTCGAAGACATACCCTGGCTAGGAGGTAGGTATAGACACGTGCCGAACTCCTAGGCCAGTAAAGAGGAGTAACTAATATACCTTAGGTACAGCATGATGTGTCTTTCACTGTATATTAAATTGGAGTCGTATGAAAAAATGCTTGGGTTGTTTATGGTGAACTGAGGAAGCTTATAATTGACTATTATGCGTGTCATATTATTTTGAAGGTGGTGTGTGCGGAGTCGCCTTGCTGGTACCAGACGAGCAGACGGGCGACTTGATGTTAACTGTCATGGTCACCTCAAGGACATAGATGGAGTGCCTCATGTGCCGGCAAATACATTTGTTTATAATTTTGATACATACAAACAAAGCCAGTATGCATTCAGCGCAGAACAAGCAGTATGTTTCATGAGTACGCCTCATAGCGTAATGTACTGTGACAGCTTAGTAGCTCTGTTAGAGTTATAGCTGGCTACATTCGGGCATAGCCCGCGGGGGGGGGGGGGGGGGGGGGGCTCCCCTAACCCTCATCTCATACAAAAATATACAAAAGTACAAAATACCATCTGTCACACATTGATTACGGTAGGTTGACCTATAGCACACTGTACCCCAATAAACCCCTCCCCCCCTCCTCCTCCCTCTAATAAATTATCGTTATACCCCTGCATGCGGCACTAGTTAATTGGTTTTCTTTCGTTAAATGTACTGCAGAGCGATTTATGTGTGGACTGGACTATATGAAGTGTACGGCTAGTATTAGTGGCGCTCCATTCCCTCCGCCTCTTCTACAAAGGGTGTAGTGCGACCTTAAGAAACATTTGTGCAGTAAAATACAAGGGAAGCTAATAGGGAGTGGGTCTACGCGTCGTCGTAGAGGTGCTACGGTCCTGCTGCGCGTAGCCTACAGATGTAGCACTACGCGTGGAATATAAGTATAATTTGACTTATGCCATAAAGAATTATATTATTTTTCTCATTTTTTTTATTATATCATATTTCGTTTCTTATTTAAAATAAAGATCCATGCAGTCTCCCTGCAAGGGATTAATAGATATATTGTCACACTCTCACACTCTGTACATACATAGGTTGTTAAAACAATAAAACAAATAAAAAAACAATTAAAATTATTTGAAAATATTTTTCGATTTCCTATTCAAAAAAAAAAGAAAAAAAGGCGTGCCCCGTCTGCCTACCCCGCAAGGGACAGCGTGAAGCTATGTGTATACAGGTTATAACAAAACCCCCTTTCTAGAAAGAGGGGGTTCAGTATCTGAACTGAACTGAACAACTTTAACTTCGGGGCCACTCTGACATCGCGAAAAAATCAGTATTTTAACAATAGAACTGTTGTTTTGGTTTTGTTGTTATTTGGTCAGCTGTCTTTTTTGCGATTTCAAAGTTGGCCCCATATTGAAAATGTTCGGTTATGGAGACGAACACCCTCCTTTCGCATACGGCGGGGGGGATTAGTTACAGCCTGTCGCCGTTGAATTCAAAATAGTCGATTTTTCTACGAATTCTGTTTTATATTTTCCGGAATAAGCCGCGCTGCACATAAATTCGTCGTCCCCGCCTGAACTGCGTTACACCACCCCGCGCGCTGCTGCACGCTCCCTGCACTGCTGCATCTCCGGTGACACATTGCACGACACCGTCGACGGTACACCGTTTTACATTTGCATCTTCTTGTACCTACTCGTATTACTGACATCTTTAAAACGAGACATCTATTTCAGCGAAGGTAAGTAAGTAACTGTGTCTCGATACTGACATATTATTATACATACAGATAAATAACAACGTGTCTTTCGGTTTATTTTTTCGAAGATACTTACATTTACCGACTGCTCTAACAATGAAGGAAAACATCTCGTGAGGAAACCTGCGTACCGACCATAACCAGTGTGTGAAATGGGGGAAGCATAAAAGATACCCGTGGGGCCGAAGTGCCGCTGGAGTATACCCGGCCCCATATACTGGAGTATACCCGGATCCACAAGGATTCTTTTTTCTATGTGGGCCACCTAGCGGAAAACTAAAGTAATAATGAGATACCGTAGTGAACTACCCGCCGTTGCTACACGAGCGCGCTCTCAGCGAGTGGCGGCCTCCAGCGGCAGGTAGCGACTACTACGTGTGTGGTCACGTCGCGGCTATGTACCGCTCCATGTTGTTCTGTGCTTTGGTAAGAGATGGCGCTGTTTATGATGCTGTTGTAGTAAATATCTTTAGATAGAGTAACAAAATTGAAATCGTCCGCGACGTTTGAGGGATCATGGGGTGAGATGACAGAGGGCGTGCATGCGGCGTGCGCGAGTTGGGACCTGCCACTGCTGCTCACCTTCTGTCGTCCCGACCCGCGTCCCTCTAACGTCGCGGGCGATCCGCCTGTACGCGGTTTCACTAATAGCCGCCTCCTTCATCAAATGCGTATTCCTTGTTCTATGTGTGTCATCTAGCGGAAAACTAACTAAAATACTAACGAATACTACAGCCGTGTGAACTACCCGCTGTTCCCATATTAGCGCTCTGAGTGAGTAGCGCCATCTAGCGGGAAGTAGCTGTAACTAGGTGTGTGACGGGTCACGTCGCGGCGTGTGCTGCATACTGCTCGCTGTCGTTCTGTGCTATGGTAAGAGATGGCGCTGTTTACAGCTTTGTAGTAAATATGTGATTATATGTTCTCGTAAAATATTATTTCACCGAGGTTTCATTATGACAATAATTAAATAATATTTATTGTTAGGACATCTGTTAGTATGACTCCATGCAGAGTCAGCCTGAGGAGGTATTTTACCATCTTTTTACCTATTTCTGCCCCAATTCTTGCGTTGCTGTTCCGGTTTGAAGAGAGAGAGCCAGCGTAATTACCGGCACAAGAGGCCCTCCATCCAAGTCCTCAAGTTAGGACAGCATCTAAAACGTCCAGTTGCAGCACAGTGAGGTGACACGTCTAGGTCGCGACACATACCTTCAGGTGTCCCGTCTGTTAAGAAGCACAGCGTGGTGACTCACCCGAGGGCGGGTTCAGCCGCCTCTTGACGTACTGCAGCACGCGCTCCCTGAACCCGCGGTGGCGCGCCTCCCGCTCCTCCGCCACCTGCGCGGGACACGGGACACGGTCACACTCGGTTCTGTCCTCTCCCGTAACACGAATGTACTCAATGAGATACCGTTAAAGACAATCTTACAGAGAACATCCCTGTTACGGGTTTGGAACCTTCACATTCATTTGCCAAAATACCTACATAATTCCTTTAATATTATTTTGTTCTTGAACTAGATTATTTTCTTTTGCGTCGCGGCATACAGTTTGGAAATATTTATCATGCGAGCCGTTAGGAGTTAGGGCTGCTTCAGTGGCTATCGTATAGTAATGTTTTGTGGAGGGGAAAGGTTGAAAATATTTGGATAAACAAGAACGGTCTTATTAGTCCTCGTATCCATTTTCCAGCCACAATTAGCAGAAACCTTTTACAGATAAAATTAATACCTATAAGTTTAGACTAGGGATGTTACGTAGCTTCGACTCCGACTCCGAAAGGTCGGAACTTCCGATTGATTTTACACCACCGACTCCGACTTCGGCTCCGAAAATTTTGAATCGGAGGTTATACCGAAGATTTGTGAGCAAACATATTCAAATATCAATATTTAATTAAATAGTGTAGAAATACATTTATGTATTATTATTTATGTATTCCTACACTACTCTCTAAAGGAACATGTTTTATTGCCGCAAACGTCATCATAAAAAATATTGGTCAGTTCGGCTACAAACATTAAAAAAACGGTTTAAAATTTGATCTTCTTCTGAACATCTCTCTTCTACCTCCGACTCCGACTCCGGTTCCGACTCCGATAAATCAAATTTTAAACCTTCGGTTTCGACTCCGGTAAAACCACCTCCGTAACATCCCTGGTCTAGACTTGCATGGTGCCACGCCGCATCTCCTTTCTACACAGTCTAGATACCTACTTCTGCGGTTTACCAGAATTATAGCAATTAATTTAATGTTATTTGTGTTATTGGCTACAACCTTTCGGATAGATGACATACATGACCTACATGATCAGAAGACAGCAGGATGAGCCGCGATAGCTCAGTCGGTTAGAGCACTGTCACGGAACGGCGGGGTCGCAGGTTCAAATCCTGCTCGCGGAAAATGTTTCGCCCTTTTTCTAATTTATTTAAAGTAGCAAACATAATGGCTCAATAAATAATTGAATGAGTGAATGAATGTATGACCACGAGGAGTAGTCCTTCCTCGCGGTCATACATGTGTGTGTGTGTGTGTGACCGCAGCACGCCGCGCCGCACCGCGCCGCACGACCAGGGCCCTCGTTGTAACAAATGTAATGCGGTAATGCGACGCGGCTCACAATATTTATTGCGACCGCATGGGTCGGACGCAACTGCAATACATTGCGCAGACAACAGCTGCGCTCGCCCTCCCGTCCCGACACCAGCCAGAGATGTACCAGAAAGCGTGTAAGATTGCTGCCAGTTAGATTTTCTTTTCATATTAAATTGGCACGTCAATTACTGTCAATTACTGACGTGCCAATTTATCACGCCCGTTTCCCGCGGGGGCGGGCAGAGACTAAAGAGCTCCACCTGCCACGATCCTGACAAACCGTTCTCGCTTCTTCCACGCTCATCAATAGCTTCATACACGCTCTCCGGTCAGTGGTGGACCGCACCTGACCCGTCTTTAGAACGTTCGTAATCTGGTCGACGTTTAGGTCCCTTGGAATATTGTAAAACTTGAAAACAAATATTAAAACCCGCTCCATATTGCAAAATTAAAATATGATACAAATTTTTTTATTGCGATTTCCGTAACATCCACCCTCGTGACAGGGTTTTAAATTCCCCGGTCAGACTATAGATACGTGCAGGGATCCCAGTAGACACGGCGACGGGTTCATTACCAACGATGCTCCCGACCGAGGATACCACTCCTGAGTCCCGCCGGCCGCGGGTGACTCAGCCACAAAGGAGCCAACGCAGACAATAAACCGCGGCCGGTCCACCGATCAGTATTCATTAAATTTAAAACGCCGCCGAGGAACAAAGAGCGTAATGTAAACAGAGGTAAATAACTTCTATAAGGTGGTCGTAAATCATCCGCCCGGTGTCGCGCGCTCGTGGTGGTGCCTTTATTACACGGGAAATACCGGATTTAACAATAACCCCTATACTCCCCCCATAGTGAAAGTTGTTAGGTTATGGATACCGAACACCCCGAGCTTTTAATATAGCCCGCATGCGGCCTTATTAGTTCCGTGTTTAATTTTTTGAAGCCGTCAAAAAATAAAAACTCGCCCGTCCGCCCGCCTGCCAGAAATACAATTGTGTTTATACAATAGAATTCCGGACATTATATACGACATCCATGTCCTAAATATAAGAAAATACCTAGGAATCACTCTAAATTAAAAATTTAAGAAACCCCCGACGTACCATTGTGGAGACCCCTTACTTTTTCCTGGTCATCATCAAATCCTCAAGGTTTCAGACGTCGGAAACGCACCACGAACCTGAATATTTGAGCTCAAATTCGAACCATCTAGCTATTACCGTTCCAGAGATCCCATCTGACATAAAAGATACTCCAAGATCTTGGAAACCACTGATCCAATTTTTATCAGACCTAGCTAAGAACACTCTCGACAAAATTGTCTATTAAATAAAAGAAACCGGATCCATATCTGATCATCCGATCTCAAGTTACGATGCCACAGACAAACACACAAACAGACAAACGTGTCAAACTTATAACACGCCCTCTCTCTATCGGTCGAAGGTTAACAAACAAACAAGCATAAACGCATATACGAGTATATACCTTCTCCGTTCCCTCGTGGAGAAAAATGTTAAAAAATATTGTCTGCAGCAGGTCGGTTTCTCTCATATTTCCTGCGAATGTACATGCATGTACTCAAAAACTGGTGAGAATGCGGCTGGAAGTGTTCCAAGACATTAAATAAACTGCGAGCTGCCTCTGACGTCCGCTATAATGCCGCATTAATTTAAGGGGCCCTTCGTGCAACTCGAGTGGTACGATTATGTGCAGAGGGGCTGGCGGCCTAGTTGCGGGTGTAACATTTCACCTGAGCCCCTCCGTGCCTCGAAAAGCAAGTTTAACAGTTGGTCTCGGCCGTTGTCGTTCGACAGCAGTCGTCAGGCCGTGTCAGAGGCTTACGGGGGGCCTGAATAACCCTGATTATAGGTTGGCCACTAACCGTGCAATAAACAAACAATTAGAATAAAAACTTAACCCGGGGCTCTACAGAACCAGAGCACCGTCGGTCCCTGGACTGTGGTCAATTAGTTTATTTTTTAAATTAGGTAAACGCAGAACACCAGTTCAGACCGAGACAGAAGCGGAACACGTCACAAGAGCGAGGGGGATGCGAGACACACACGACACGTGCGCCGGGGGACGGTTATTATCAGTACAATTCGCGCCGCCGCAGTGACACAGTGCAGCCGAGAGCAGTGGAACGACTTGGGGACGACGAATATTTTGAGAAGTGAAGGTGAAGAGATATTTTGAGATCATTAACAGACCGTGGCACACCGCCCTGCCTGTTCGAAGATCTTCCCATTTTCCCTTTTCCTCGTTTCTCTTCGCTACTGTACAAACGACTCTCTGTCATGTCTCGATTGAACACTATGGACGCCTGAACGCGACAGATTCACCCTTCCTTTTCACCAACTTTCTATTTCTATAGGTTCTTTATTTATAATTATCTCGCCGACTGCAGTAAATCCACTGCAGTCTAACTATACTGTAACATATCACAGTCTCCAGAGTACAGTATGCGGCTGAACTTTAACAGAACACGTTTCGTTCTGTACTTGTTTGTTCTGTTAAGATTTATTGCGCAGTGGCACCGATTCCGGGGTGTCTGCCTTTACCGATAATCGCTAAACGAAACGTCCCGCTCACTCGTATACATTATAGTATATGAGTGTAAGTGACAGTTTCATTTAGGTTTATTAGCTTTATCTTTGTCGGCCACCCCGGAATCGACGTCATTGTCACTAGCCACTCTGACCGGAGTGGGCCCACTGCGGCGTGTTACGTACGCTGTCTGTGTCTCCCCGGAGTGCAGTGCTGCGGTAACTTCAACGTTAGGTACAGGTTTTGTTTCGTTTCTGTAAAGTGTTATGAGTTTATGACTCCCTTGTTCCGTACAGTTACAATTTAAAAAAGTCGTGGATTGAACACGGGAAGGGGGGTTGGGGGGTTTGGCGGCTAGTGGGGCCCCTAAAAACTGTAAAATCCCTAACCTATGACCCGTTTTTTTCGACTTCAGTAACGATGCCCCCTGTCCCCAATTATTTTTCTGGATTCATCGATTCACTCCTGGTTATAAGGAATCGGAGCGAAATAAATATGTCGAGTGTCCACAAGTCGGGAAACGAACCTGGTACTCGTATCACAAATGAAATAAAAGTTTATTTTATTTATTATGCGTTTCTCATGGTGGGTATACTTAAATTAATTAGAAAAAGGGTTAATAAAATTCGCGGCAGGATTTGACCCTGCGACCTCGCCGTGCCGTGACGTCACTGAGACGTACTCAAAAGACGATATTAGGGCGGACTACCAACCTATGACGTCGTGGTTTCGTCGCCGACGTCACATGCCGCCTGGGCTATTAGATTACATTTTGCCTTGTCGTGCCGGTCCTAAAGAACCGCACCACCCCAACTCTCCCCGTGGGTGTCGTACGAGGCGACTGAGAACCTCAGCGGATACTATTCAGCACCTAGTAGACGGCGACAGGCTCGCCACCTATCACGTTTGTCCACCAAATGTTACGACGGAAAGTGGGAACTACTTGTGACTGAAGATGGTTCCTCTGTGTACCCCCCAGCTGCAGGCAGTGAACACGCGTCACCTGTGTTCCCCAGTGTTCAGTGTTCGCGGCGACGTGTTCGCGCGGACACGCCGCCGCCGCCGCCGCGACATGCAGTATGCAGGAACTTGTTATAATATATGATGTGAGCCGCGAGGACTCACACGCGTTGATACTCGTCTAACAAATACCCCCTATAGTCCCGAGAGGGGGGTGTTCACTATCCATAACTGAACAACTTTCCCTATGGGGCCAACTCTGAAATCGCGAAAAAATCAGCTGTTCCATACAAAAGCTCAATAAGTACCTGCACGACCGAAATGTATGAAACAACTGATTTTTTTTCGTGACTTCAGAGTTAGTACCATTAAAATAAATAAATTTTATTTTTCAAATATGACAATTAGCCTTAACTAAGTTACATTTACGAAATTTAACTTAAGCTAACTTTTTGAGTATTTGAGTGAACGTTATTCAGCTACGTACTAATCCTTTCGGGACTATAGGGGTTTTTGTTACACCCAGTGTTTACTGGTATATGTATACTGTTTTATATCGTGTTCCGAATGTAGTATAACTTTTTTATTAACCCACGTTTGACCTCAGTCTCACCTGGTGGTAAGTGACGATGAGGTCTCAGATGTAACCCACACGCTCAGTAAGTACTGGCCTCTTCTATAAACACTGTCGGAACACATCGACCACGAAGCGAGGATATTAGACGACAGACATTACATAGGAGGAGGTCGCTAGCGAGCGGACCCCGAGGAGGTCCCACCACCAGCTGGTTACTCGGGTCGGTCGCCTCGTACGACACGCTTCACCAGTGGCGTAGGGATTATGTACAAAAATATAATGAATTGTATTGTATTTCACTACCTGCTCCCGAAGGTGTGGACGCGGCCTGCCACCACCACGGCTTTGCTTCGGCGTCGCCACCACGCCGTACATTCTGCTCCGCTTGCTCCGCTCTGTTCTGTGCTGTTCCGCTCTGCTTCGCTCAGCCCTATTCGGTTTAACTCCGCTCAGCGCTGCACTATTTGCACTGTTCAAAATTTCTCGATTCACGCACACTTACACATTCTCTTCAGAACTTTTAAAAGTATAATATTTAGTTTCCTTAACGGATAATAATAATTCTGCTGTAAAATAAAATTAAAGACCAATTAAACATAAATAAAATACTACTACTTATTTAAAGAATTTCTTATTTTCTAAGACGTGCAGGTTCCCCCAAAAAGTATGAAACCCTGTTCCTCCTAGTTCACAAATCCCAGTTAACAAGTTTGGAGTTGCTTGTTAAGTTATGTGCGGGGAGGAGTTATCCGATCCGGGTCGCCGGAGGAGATCGCCTGTTGCGTTAAGCCGCTTCGGGTGTCACTCGTCGGTTCATCATCATCATCAGTCCATTAACGTCCCCACTGTTGGGGCACAGGTCTCCCTTGCACAAGGGGTAACGGGCCATGGTGCACCGAGCGGGCCCAGTGCTGTAAGGTGGATTTCACACGCCTTCGGAAACTTTTACATTCCTCAGGTTTCCTCGTGACGTTTTTCTTCACCGTTAGAGCAGTCGGTAAATGTACGTCTTCGAAAAAATTCGAATATTCATTGGTACATGGCATTGCACGGGAGCCCGGCGTCCTGGCCACGAGGCCACCGACCCTCGCTTGCCGGCTAGGGGGTGGTAACTTAATAACTTGGTGATAAAGTAGGTACGAGTATAAAGTGAAGTAAGTATTAACCGACTGTCCGCCAGGTGAAGGAGACCGTCGTCGTGAGGAGAGCAGCGCCCCGCAGCGCGCCGTGGTGGGAAGTGGGGAGTAGGAATAGTGGGTACTAAGTGTGTCCAGTTATTTTGGAAAATAATAAATAAGTACCTACTTTATTAAAAAAATATAATTTCGAAAAATTATACTTCAATGATGATCATTCTTACTTAATAAATAATAACGTTAATTTTTGATACCTAATGAAACCCATAGAGACATAAGGGTAAAACATAAAATTTGAGCTCTATGATGGGACCCCTTCTGGGTGTTACCATGTCAACTTATCTTTTTAATAACGCGTTCACACTGAAATTAACATAAATAACCTCAAAACACTTGTTTTCGCGCGTTTTCCGTCCGTCTCGCGCGGCACCACGCACCACGCACCGCGGTCACAGTGAGCCGAGTGCCGCGATGCAGCATCCTGCCGGCAAACGTACGAACATCTGCGGCCAGGACCGTCGGACCTTGCCGCGACGGGATAGAGGCTATGTTCAGGTTTACTGACTGCAGCCGACAAGGATGTGGCCACAGTTAGCAGCTGGGGGCAGTAATTCACGACGGTGTCGACAAATGTATCATATTCGGCCTTGATGTGTTGCAGTAGTGTTTAGTTAGAAGAACCGACTGATTTCTTGTTTCAAAGAAATTAGAAACCTCGAGCGGAATTTGAACCTGCGACCCTGTACGGTACGCCCAGCATGGCTGGATGCTTAATAAATTAAAATGACGTACAGTCAAAGTGGTACAAAGAAACTTACCTGACCTAACTTACCTATATTCCACCCGGCACCTGTTGATATCGAAGACCAATAAACATTCTCGTGTGTACCTGTTTCACGAACCAACATTTCTTGTAATTAGAAACCAAAATGGCAACATTGACATTCAAGCTTCCGTCTGGCAGTCGACGTTCTAGGCTCGTAATACAAGGATTGTTGATTGACACCGGACTCCAGATAACAGAGCCACAATCATTGTTATTACAAGTCTAAATTGACAATATTAAAAGATTCCCCATACATAACAGCGGCAGTGTTGCCATTATAGACTAGTAATACAAGGATTCCTGCTTCGTGAAACAGGGCCTAAAGTCTGCATGTAGTTGGACTACTGTTTGTAACCGCTACTATGCGTAGTACAACAGCGGCCCACTCGGCGCTCCGACACTGGATAATGGACCTTATTGTCCAGCAATACAGTTACATTACATTTAGCGAGCTGCAGACCCCGGCAATAATCCGATGCGGCTGGATCCTACAAGCCGGAGCTGGCACCCGGGGTACGAATCCTCGGAACAGGTTCCCGGGATACGTGTCTGTTGTACCTGAATGGGCCCGGTTGAGACAAAGCGTACCGCGTGATGTCCTCGGCTGAAGACAGGGCCTACTTTGTTATGTAACAATAGTAACAGCACCACACAGATCCGGGATCCAGGTCCGAGGACTCGGGTGTAATTGAGGAAGCACACATCTGGCTGTAGGATCCAGCTAAATCGGAAAGGTTTGTGCACGGTTTGTGTTAGGAAATGTCGTTTAAAATAATGTATTTGAGGAAGGACCTATATTTAATTATGGTTTGCTGTGATCAACATCGGTTCAAGGGGTTTCTTAGGTCTAAGGAAACCTCGACCGAACCCTCTCCACCTCCTTACTGTATTTTTGTGTGCATTTTGGTTTGGGGTTGTCCTCGATGACCCTTACTTAGCCTCGGTGGCGTCGTGGCGAGGACGTCGGGCTCCCGCGCGGGAGGTTAGGGTTCGAAACCGTGCAATGCTATGTACTCTTAGCAGAGTTTTTCGTAACACTTAGGTACGTACTTTTACGACTGCTCTGACGGTGAAGGAAAACATCGTGAGGAAACCTGCACTCTGGGATGACCAGTGTGTAAAATGGGGAAGGCAATGGCAATCCTGGAGAGTCGTTCTATGTGATTATTCCTTAGAATAGTAAATGTAAATATGAATGAATGTAATGTTGTTATGAAATAAGTACCTAAATAAACAATGATCACGCCCCTCAGCGGTGAGGAACACGACTGGAAGGACTTGGCGCGGCGCCTTGATAAATAAAATAGCAATATTGCAAAATAAAACGAATTCGTGACGTCACGTGCGATAAACGTGACACGATAACAAACGATCACAAATAAATATTTAAACATAAACTTTTCTATATTCATTATCCGGTCTCCGCCGGGACACGCGGGACACGCGGGACACATTCCGCGAGGAATGTTGAAACCGGGAAGTATAAAATAATATACAATGTAGGTCCAACATCGGCCTACTGACGTCCCCGCTGCCGGGGCACAGGCCTCCCCTTGCACAAGGCGGTACGGATCCACAATGCAGGCTCAGAGAAAAAAAATTTAAGAAAAAAAAATCCGTCAGACATGCAGGTTTCTTCATGACATTTTATCGTGCGGTCGATACCACTTGACACTCGTCACGATGTCCAGCAAGTGCTCGGACCGATAATTATTATTGGTCGGAGAGCAAGTGGTCGCGTGTCGCGTGTCATGCGTCGTGCGCACGCGCAGTCAGTGGCAACACCGCGCCGCGCCGGGCGGGACGACGACACGTTTATATTTCGCTCTTTAAAGTCTTATAATTAAATAAGTGTTGTGACCTTGTTATTGAAAAAGTATATAATATGTTATATCGATACCTACCAAATGAAATGCATAAACGAGAACATAAATAAGTACCTATCTATACTCGTATAGTCGAACAAATAACAAGTGTGTGTGTGAGCTATACTATGTGCATGTGCAGTGAGTTCTAATCAGACTAGCGTCATCAGTATAGGAACAGTGCAGCGCTGATCAAAATAAACGTGAGAATCTGATGTAGTTTCACTACACTGCTGCAACTTTAGACCACGAAGTACCTCTACTTGTACTATAACCTCGAACACAGTATAATCTGGTCGCAGCTTGTGATCACGAGCACACTCGTAAACAAAATGAACGTGAACGATTTGCCGGTGGAAATGCTGGTGCGCGTGCTCGGGAACGTGCCGCCGTCGCAGCTCGTGTCGTGTCGCCGCGTGTGCCGGAGGTGGGGGCGCGCCGTCGACGAGTTCCTCGGCGAAGAGGTCTACCGGGAGTTGTGTACGAGACGGTACGGCGGCGCGGAATGCGAGGCGGTGCGGCGCAAGGCCGGCCTGGCGTGGCGCCCTCTGTACCGCGCGCTGGGGCTGTGGTCGCGGGTCGCGAGCGCGACCGTCGTGCGACACGGCCCTCTGACGGAGGACGTCGACTCGTTCAGAGTCCTCCGCGGAACCGTCGCCCACGCGCTCGCGACCGACCGCGCCAGAAGGGAGGGGTACGACACTATATGCTACTACAGTATAGTCACCCTCCAGGAGATTCGCAGGATACGCTTCGAGGTCACTTTCACGCGCTTCGACGAAAATGAACACTTTATTGTGCTGGAGCGAGACGACCGCGGGTACGGGGGATCGGCGCGCTCGGTCTACGTGGTGCTGAAGAGTAATAAGGAGGAATGTGTGATGCATCGGCATGACATTCTGCGCTGCGTGATGCTCGATACTGAAATCTATTTCAGGACCACTGACCACGAGCACTGGCGACTGCGTTTGGTTAAAAAAGACGGCGTAGTGACTGCAGACACTGAACTATTGACCGAATTTGTCACGCAAGAAACGGCTCGAGCGTTCAGTGAGCGCCACCCATTTGACGTTGAAACGAACGGGATCCGTGCGTATGACGACGTGTTCCGAGCGTCCACTAGTTCTCCTTCCATGTTGAATACGGATACGGCGAGCAACCCCAAATTTTTCAGATACGGAAAAGTATTGTTCGTTGTGAAGACGTCCGCGATGGTGACTGTAGATATCTACTACGACCCGTTCGATCGCGACGGGAGGCTGCGACCGACCGACGTGGCGCCGGACAAGACGATCGACATCAAATTGTTCGGGAACTGCGGGAACTTCGCGAATTTCTGGGAGGATTTTGATTTGGACGTTCGCGGAGACCCTTCGGACGTCGAGCTGGACGCGGTGGAGACGGCGGACGGACACCGCCTGGTGCTGCGGCGCGGGCGGGCGCTGCTCGTGGTCGCGCTCAGGCACGAGCACGAGCACGACGCGACCATGGTCGTGCAAGACGACCACGAGCATGCGGGCACAGCGCGCGCCCGCTGCCACCACTAGTGGCAGCGGACAGTGACCGATATTATTAGGCAAAAATTAGTGAAAAGATATTTAGATTTTAATGTTTAATTTTCATTTATGTTACGATTTTTTTAGAATAAAATGAAAGTGAAAAAGTTTATTTAATTTTTTGACACATAATCTGTTTTTACACGTATTCACGGCTATAGGCGTTTAAAATACGCTCGTTCTAAACGCTAAACGTTACCAATCTACCATATAGTAAGGCTGTATAAAAAATTACTATTGGCTTGTATCCAAAGAAAAGCGATGTTTCAAGAGGTTTTCCGATTATTGGTTCCAAGAGGCTCGCTAAAGTACCTATGTCTTAGAATATTTATAACTTAGTTATTAATATTCTAAGGTTCATGCTGGGTTCATGAACCTAGTTCTGCCTGCTTCAGTACTTTTATGTGATTAATTTTAGGCGAGATCGAGGTCAAATGCGGGTTTAGAAGTAAATAAAAATAATAATAAAATCCTTAGAATGATCACAACCCTCAGCAATGAGGAATACGAAAGAAGATGAACCTGTACGTTCATGGTTAGGTTGGATTTTTAGAGTATTAGTAAATACGCAATTAGTATTAATAAATACTCTAGTGTTGGACTCGATCTCCATTTTCTGTTTTAAATGCATGTAATAATAGTGTAGTGTGCGAGGGCGATGTCGCAGTCGCAGGCGGACCTAGTGTTTAAGTCACGCTCGTCGCGCGCATTGTGCGGTCTACCTTTAGTTTTAGCGTGTAACACAAGAATTGATGCTAAACGTATTGATAAAAGTCAAGCAAGGCTGTTTGATATTACTATTGCCTTAAAGAAAAAAATAACTATCAATCAATTAATCATATCATTTGTCAATCGTTTTGTTTTGCTCAATATTTTGGTTAGGTTGGACTCGATCTCCACTTTCATGCGTGTAATAGTGTAGTGTGCGAGGCGGCGCGATGTCGCAGTCGCAGGCGGATGTGGTGGGCGTGTTCAAGTCGCGTCGCGCGCACTGCGCCGTGTGCCTGTGCGACGACGCCAAGCTCGGCGCGCCCGCGCACACCGACGCGCTGCAGCGCCTGCTCGACGCTCATGCGCTGCCCTACCCGCTGCAACTGGTCTGCACCTTGCCTTCTCCTCGCCCTTCGTTATAAGCTATGCTTCCAATAAGCGAATAGTCGGGTCCACACCGCCTGAGATGCATCGCGAGGTACGGTTTTGTCTTCGTCGATGTAGACGAAGACAAAAGTCTGCCTCGCGAAGCAGCTCAGGCGGCGTGGACTCAGCTAATGGCTAGGGCTCAACGATGTTAAAAAAATTGTTGATTCTTGGCTGCTCGATAACCAATGAAACGATCACACCGTGTGCCTACACATATTATGTGAGAACCAGGCCGTAATCTTGACCTGAGATAGACTATAATATTTAATTAAACTCAACCCGTGCCTGAGACAAATCTGCGCTGCACTTCCCATCACATGGGAATGTTTTGTCCTAAACCGCCTCGCCGGAGTGCCGTGTCACTGCTACTATGAAGAGTGACACTCACATTATGGTGATCACAGGTTAACACAGGTTCACGTAGCACAGACACCAGACTCTCACAGTCAAGTAAAATTGTATGCAATTTATATTTTATAGCTATATTTGTATTTACATAATATGTGAGAGAAAATAAATGATTATTATTATATGGGGTGAACGTGGCCTATTTGATAAGGGAAGTGTATGGTAAACTGAATTTATAAGATGTAGCTTATCCCCTGTAAGAGCAGACAGTGTTTGCAGGGCGCGCTTGGACAGTCTAAAAGTTCTGTTTATTCTTAAATGACTGTGCACAGACTGCACACAGGTGAGTGTGCCGCCCTGCGCTCCCGTCTCCCTGACTGCCATGCTGCAATGCATGCCACAGTTGTACTCAGTACCTTGATAAGAAATGACATTTATAGCACTTAGTTCTATAATTTTAATTTATTTTTCAAATAAATTCACTGCAACCGGTTTTGATATCTACTCTGTAAGGTGTGCATGCGGAATCTGCCTATATGGTTCACTAGACTATTAAACCATTGTCCGTGTTCCAGGAGCCCTGGAGAAGTGGGGAGTATCGCTGTGTGCTTTTTATTGTAGTGTGGTGTGCCTGTTATCAGAAGGAGGGCGCTGTGGTGTGTGCGTGGTGCGAGGCGGCCGCGGCCCGCGCGCGCCGCGCCGTGGCCGCGCTGTCGACCGCGGCGCGCGTGCAGCGCCTGTGCCGCACGCTGCAGAAGGACCAGGTCTCGGTATGTACCGCCACCGCCACCCACATCATGGATAATGTCCACACCATGCCACAAGAAGGCAAAACGATTCACATACAAGTCACACACCCTTGTGCGTGCTACTTCATACAATGCTAGTCGTTATGACTTTCTTCTTGTGCCATGGTCGACATGCCCTGCAGCTCGACTCCGATGGCTCGGACACGTCACTAGGACGGGGGAGGATCGCTGTAACAGTAACGATGCCTTCCACCAAAGCTGCGCGAGGAAGCGAGACGGTGAGCGAGGAAAGAAACACCAATAGAATCTCGCCTTTATCACGTCACGATTAAAATTGAGCAAGCGGATTTTTTCTCGCTCATCGCCTCGCTTTCTCGCACGACTGCTTAACGTGTTCTCCGTGGCACGGAGGAGCTCAGATGAAATATGTCACTAGCGGTCACCCATCCTGGTACCGGCCGCACCCAACGTTGTTTAACCTGCACGATCACTCTCGGACCGCGCCCGCGACTCGGCCACGAGCTCCATTAGTTAATGGTAATAATGTGTAATGTGCCAGGGGCGCGCGGTGGAGCGGGAAATAGTTCGCTGCAACGCGCTGGTGGAGGAGACGCGGCGCCGCACCGGGCTCGTGCACACCGACGTGCTCGTCGTGGACAGCACCGGGGTGTGTGTCCAACGCTACACGACACATCACACACAAGCTCTCACACATCCTCAAACGCTCTCACATCCTGTTGTGCTACTTAAACACTAATTACAACAAAAACGCATACCCCACTCTCACTGCCACTATCTTGCTAGTCATCATCAGAACCTCAGGGTTCTGTGTGAAGAAGCTGCTCCATGAACACAAATGTATGACCAAGGACCGAGGACCCACCAAAAAGTCCTCGGTTGGAAAAGGTCCTCGCATGTGCCTCGTGTATTCAGGTCCAAGTCCTTGGATAGTACTTAAACAAACACACCCTCACACTACACACACAAAAGTCAACTTTATTGCAATTCTTAAAGTACATTTTTAGTCTTTTTTTGAAAGAAAAGAAGCGGCGCAAGACACGCCCCCACACACACACGCCCTCACCCTGTCCCTCCTGTCTTCCCACAAAAATGAACCATTATCATATCCTCTCTTAATTTACGTACCAGCCTCGTACCTGTCGGCCGCACACGACGGCTCGTCGGACATTTATAAAACACGGACTCTCACTGATGACAGTCGGGACTCCTCCTCCTCCTTTGTGTGCTTCGGCCGACACTGATCGGAACACTTCTAACTGTCAGTGAGAATCCGTGTTTTATTTAGGTTTTTATAAAAAACCGACGTGTCTTCCCGTGTGGGACAGACCATAGGACGAGTGTGACGTGTCCGTGTTGTGTGACAGGTGCAGCGCGGCGGCGAGACAACCCCCGCGGCGGCGCTCGCCCGCAGGTCAGTCACCGGGGCCGCCGCCGCCCGTCCCCTGGCCCTCCGCTCTCGGCCCCAGTGTTCCCCTGTGCGCGGGTGACGTGGATCCGAGAGCGTCATTACCAACACTCGCGCGTTTAATACGAGGTTTTTGAACACGCTTGCGAGGATTAATATATTTCATAAACATATTTGCTGAGATTTAAAAAAAATATGTAAAGTAACGCGTGTTCTATAAGGTGCATTGTGAACCTAAAAACGGTGCACAAAAGTAACACAATAGTCCGACGCGCCGCTGACGTAGGGCTTCGCCCGCAGCGCGGCGCCCACCATCGAGACGGTGGTGCTGGACGACGAGGACGACCCCGCCCCCGCGCCCGCGCCGCCCCCCGCGCGCCCGCCGTCGCGGCTCGTGCCTCTCGACCAGCTGTTACAGGTGGGTTACAGGTCTCATTGTCTATGAACTTATTATCGTATCAACACGAGCGAGTATTATTTTTAACTAGTAAATAATATATTCTTTGATATTATTAATAGATCGACGTCAGACATCGGAGATCCAGCGTGATGAGTGACTAGGTGCTAGAAGTGAATGAGCTGTACCGGCTTAGATATGGTACATCGGCTATTAGCTGCCTGCTCATAATTAATAAAAACACGGCGTTTCTTATTTGTATCTACGATACAATATAAGTTCATTACAATTTATTTGTTTACCGCTATACAGAGTGTTCGGGACGTCGTGTGCTCACGACGTTATGTCGGTTATTACTCGTGTTACTACAGTATTAACACGACTCGTGGTCTCCCCCCTCAGGACAAAATCCTCCGGCGGCACGGCGAGGTGGCGGCGCTCCTCCGCGACGGGACGCAGCTGTTGACTCGCAGCGCGGCCGCGCCCGACGCCTTCCTGCTGTACCCCGTGCTGCCCCAGCCGGGGGGCACCCTCCTCGTGCCCTCGCTCGGCATCGCCATCTGCGGCGCGCCCGCCGACCCCCGGCCGGGCGGGGTGCCCCTCGACACGGCCACCCGGCCGGTACTACCGGTGAACGACGGTATAAATGGTGATGGAAAAGTCCGGGGCGTCCCCGGGCAGGTCAACAGTGTCCTCAGTGACCGCGGTGTTAATAGTGTTCGGGGAACGTCCGGATCGAATAGTGTTCAGGGAAGTGGAAACAGTGAAAAAGTGAACGGACACGTGAATAATAATGACAATAATGTGGGTAATTTATTGGATAATCTTCTGAACAAGAAAGTGAAGGAGATCCACCAGACCACCAAGCGGAGCATGGAAGCGAGTGCGGCCGACCGCGACGACGGCAAGAAGGCGTGCGGGGCGGGGCGGTACGTGGTCGACATTGACACGATAGCGGAGCTGATACAGAGCCGGGAGGAGGGGGCGGCGGACGGCGGAGGGGGGCGCGACGTCACCAAGCAGCCGCTGCTCAAGAGTGGCAAGATTGATTGGGAGGACAAGATACCCATGGATGTCATATCGTTCATGGTGGGCATTGCGTTTCTGTTCATATCGCGGGTGTCGTAGTAGCCAGGACGCCGGACTTCCAGATTCGAAACTATGTAATGTCATTCGTACTTTTACCAACTGTAACGGCGAAGGATAACATCGTGAGGAATATGCAAGGCGATGGCGAACCACCCCATTAAATTTGCCAGTAAAGTTGTTCTATGTTGTTATGTCCATAGAATGATCACAACCCTCATTAATGAGGAAAATGGTTTAGAAGCTATATTATATTCATTTGAAGAAAAATATATATGCTCCATTACCCCCTCCAACTGGGCCACAATGCCTGCGCTCGGAGTTGTCCACCACGAGGGTCTGAACTCGATCCGGCGACGCTTGCGCCGCTGTCTCGTGCCTTTGCTCTCGAGCCGATGTCGCTACACCCCTGTCTGACTGGCGCCCCTCTCTGTCGCAGGACGCAACGGACCCCCTGGCGGACGCACGAGTGTGCGGGGAGCCCTCCGCCCCCTCGCCGTCGCCCCCGCGCTCCCCCTCGCCGTCCCCGTTCGGCGTCATCACGGACGTGCGCTCGGCGCCCTCCCCGCCGGCGGAAGACCCCCCGCCGAGGGTGCAAAAGGCGAGACGAGGGGCGCGCCGCGGGGGCCGCGGGGGCTTTATAGACCTGCGCTGAGGGAACTCTAGAAACACTAGAGTGTGAGTGAAGTGATATTATTATTATTGGAGCAGGCAGGCAGCTGACGCTGGTATATTGATGTTATAAGCGTTGGAAATATCTGTGGACCCGAGCAGGGCGTGTCGGCGCGGCCGAGGTGCGACATGGAACGGTACGGGCGGCAATTCTGTCCAAATAGATGTCGGTTCCGTGTGGTGTCTCATGTGAGGACTCACAGTCGTGCGAACATATTCGTAGGTACCCCGCTCGACTCCAGATTGTGTCTGATTCCCCCCGGTACACGGGTACACAGATATTCCAGACGGGTTACACGGTGGGTACACCAGAATCTCCTGGATGTATTTGACATGACATTTGAAGATTTGACATTGTTACTTTATGGGGATATTTTTGTGTCACTCGATTTTGGTGCGCCTGTCGAGCGAGGCATAACGGTGTCGATTCCCGTGTGGCCACTACGTGTAAACCTAAACCTAAGTGAAACTGTCACCCTCACTCGTATACAAGACTGTATGAGAACGGGATGTTATGTTTACTGATAATTTTAATTCCGCAAGTGTCATCCAGAATCAATACCTATATCGGTACTGTCTAATCATTGTAACAAAATAATAAGTATAGCCGTGAATTAATGAAATGAACCACATAACGTTTATTATGTGGTAAGATAATGAAAGAAAATGTTAGCCGTGAATATGAAGTAACCTCTAGTTTTAGAGGTTACTTTATATTCACGGCTAACATTAGCATTTTCTAATCCGTCTGGAAAAATGTATCCTGAAAAACTATTTCTTTATATTATTATTTAAAAATCACGAAATAGACCGAACCCAATGGGATACGCCCTGGTCGTAATGCCTTTGTAATTAGGGAACGAGCTCTGAGCCCAGTCACTAATATATAAAGCTACGGTCGAAAAAATGTCCAGAAGTTACCATCTTTAAAATATAATTAAATATTGTAACAACAATATTGTCCCTGACGGTTTAAAAAAATCATTATCAGCGAGCCGGGACCTACTCGGCCGGCACACGGGAAATTGAACACAAAACGCACGTCCATAAAGTATAATCTACCGGTAAGTCGGTAACCGATATTTTAAAAAAAACATTTATTGTATATTCTACCTTAACGGCATGTACTTTGTGTTCAGTTTCGCGTGTGCTGGCGAAATATATTTTGGTAACCGTTTCTCGTCTGTCAGCGAGGGGTGTTTTTATCTTGTTTCTACGTTTGGTTTAATACCAGTTGTGAAACAACTCGCTCGTTACTTGATCCCAGTAAACACCTAAATCATACATGATTGGTTTTTTTTCTATAATTTTCGTTTCATAAACATGCCTCGACTATAGTGACGTCAGTGTCGTAGTGTCAGGATCCCACGGAGCACCGGGTTCGATCCCACGCAATGTATGTATAGAAGAGGTGTATACATATAGAAGTCCTGAAAATATTCGATCCTATCCGTTCTGTATTTGTATGTAGAAAGCAGAAAAAAACGTGAATTCCGTGAGGAAACCTGCACAGATATAACCAATGTGTGAAACGCTACCGTGTTAAGAAAAATGGGTATCTGGTTAAAAATAAATTTTGAGGTAATCACAAAAATAAACTTCACACATTAAAGATGTACCGGCACTTACGAGGTTATCAAAACATTTCGTATGGGGACTGTCGACGTGTTAAACAAATTGTTCCTGATTTTGGCCGAAATTGTTTTTTAGTTGCCATAAAATGGGGTATAATGTGCGCCTTCTTCGTACTACGGCATAATGATAAAAATCAGCCAACTTTGATAATGTTAATTCCATAGAAGTGACCCCGACCCGAGGAACAGTGCGGGGGGGGGGGGGGGGGGGGGGGCACCACCAAGGGGGTCTGTTGGTATGAAACACGGTACATACAGTTTTACAATATATTACGAATCGGCGTCTCCGTCCTCATCACATTACATTATCCTAATACAATCTTATGCTACTCGGAGTCACGCTCCGCTCTCTCCGCCACGAGGGGTCGACTACCGAACGGCTCCCCGCTAGAGTACACCAGTAGGGGACGTGGGCACTATAGTGAAACCGCGTAACGGACGGATCGTTAGAGGCGCGGGGAGGGACGACAGAGGGTGAGCGGGCCCTCTTACGTCGAAACCGATCCGCCTGTTACGCGGTTTCACTACAGTCCCCACTGAGGTCAATTTTGTATTAAAACGAGCGAGTTGATTGATGTCGCAAGTGCACCGTGTAAACAGAGTTCATATTCATTTATACCTGACCAGGAACTAAAGTCGTTGCGGAAATTAATGGTAAAAAAATTTTTTATACCGAATTATCAGTAGTTTCATAATGTGTTATATTATGAAACTACGAATGGCAGGTTTTTACTTTTTGGTCAGAATGTAATAATAACAATAACGTTATCTCAACATAAAACGATACAATACATAAAATAGGTGCTACGATCACAAAATAGGTTCTGCTTTATTTCGGTTTCGTATAACAATCATTTCCATCAGTTGATTTTATACAAATAAAATACTATTAAATAGAAATATTCAAAGGAATAAATGTTTTAAAATGAATCAATTGAAACACACAGAATCGGCTCCGCTCTTGAAGGAAAGAACACCGCGCTCGCGTCGTCACACAACACAGCCGTCACCCACGGCTATAATGAACACAACACACGTGACGATCACGTACATATTACCATCAACGGTTTTGGCGAAACACCGGTCACCGACACTGACATTTATTGTAGATTGTACCTTATCAGATCACCGTGCGTGTTGTGTTCAGTATTGCGTGTACAGTGGACAACACGTCGTCTTTACCACCTTGTCGCTCTCACTGAGTAACCCGTAACCCGGGTTGGTTAACCCTGATTTAACTCGCGAATTGTCTGGTTTTCATACAAAAAAATTCAGGGTTAACGTTGGTGCAAGACGTTAATGTGATTTAACCCGGGTTAGGCACTAACTCTCAATTCGATTTTCGTGCGAGCCAGCTTAAGGCCGGCTTAACCCGAGAGTTAGCGCCTGACCCGGGTTAAATCACAAAAATGTCTTGCAAAAATGCAAACCCTGAATTTTTTTGTATGAAACCATATACAATTCGTGAGTTAAATAAGGGGTTAGCTAACACCCGGGTTAAGAGCATGTAATGCGCATGCGCCCTAACAGTGAGACCGAGCGTGCTTCATGTAGACATCGGGTAAATA
The DNA here is from genome assembly GCA_947369225.1 of Hofmannophila pseudospretella. Lineage (NCBI taxonomy): Eukaryota > Metazoa > Arthropoda > Insecta > Lepidoptera > Oecophoridae > Hofmannophila > Hofmannophila pseudospretella. The sequence goes on from OX376312.1 coordinate 20,973,640, forward strand.
AACATTATTTAAAAATAAAGGCTTCCATAAATCTCGTGTCATTTTTGAGCCTATACGTCACAACTCTAAATGGAAAGGGACAGCATGTTTTTAATGATGACTTAATTTTTAGGCCTGGACTACACGCGTCCGGTTCCGGCCCCGTTTCGGTTCGTGAGTCGTTCTCCGCCCTCCCCCCACTTAAAGTCCACACTTTGTGATTAGATGGAGTGAACTGGACCCGTGTAGTCCAAACGAATGTGGTGCCGTCAGCCTGCGGCCCCCCCTCCCCTACCCCTAGTACTCGTACCCGTCGACGCCGGGCTGGTACTTGTCCTCGTCTCCCCCCTCCCCCGCCTGTCCGTTGCGAGGGCCGCCCTCCCCCCCGTCGTCGGCCGGCTCCTGCTTGATACGAACGTCCAGGGCGGGCAGGCTGAACTCCGGGTAGTCTGAGGGGGAAATACAAGTTTTATTATTACGGTGTCGCGACGCGCGACGTGCCGTGTCGGCCATTATGAATATCACCACCCCGACTGTGGTGTGTGCGCCGAGCGGTGTGGTGTCCTGCGGTTAGTTAACGGAAAGAGGAAGAGACTGTAGTACTCTTGATTACAACCTAAGATATAACGCTGTTGCGGTGCCTGCTGCACACAATGATTTAGATGAAGACAAGAAAGGGGACAATTAGTGAGCGGTGGACCCCGGCAGAGACGTCCAGAACGAGAACGAATGACCGCCGTAGAACGTGACGTCCCGGACACAAAACTAGGAGCCGATAATACATTCAATTAGTCAGCTAGAAGAAAAGAAGTGGAGACTTGCACTGACCAATCACAGCAATTCATTTCACAAGTATTTGTGAAAAACATGACCTTTCACACACAACAACAACCAGAAACCATGTTAACATCGCAAATATTAATAATAACAGCTGCACTCCATCACACAATTAAATAAATAATCATGTGCGGCTCACACACGTACATTTTTATATTGCTTAGTCGACAACCTACTTTAGCCGCGACTCGTGTAACTAATTTTAAACATTTTTACTGAGAGTGCAGTGAGAACTGACAGAGAGAAGTCGTCACCGATAGTAATTGTTATAATTATTATTTCATCATTACTTTAAAGTGATCTTTCCCCGCTGCGCTCTCAACAACTAACTTGAACTATCTACAACTCTTTGCAACTGAACTCATTACTCAATTCACCATAACAATATGTGGAGCGACTTCCAACTCCAACGACATCACCTGCAGCAGCAACTCGACTACAACTACAACAATTGAATAACTCGTCCGCCGGGCGGCGAGGACGAGGGGTGTGTGAGATATGCGGGGAGACACTGAGGACACTCGGTTCCAGGAATACGGCGAGGAAAAAACGACCCAAAAGAAGTACGGAAGCGGCATCGGTTCGTAGCGACAACTACTGACGAGAACACACATGAACATTCTCGTCGACGACCTCGATAAATACTAGTTTGTACAATGTGCGACGACCGGGGCGACCTCGCGAGTAGTGACGACCTCGCGCTATCGACCTCACACTGACGAGCCCGCCGCCACCACAAACACACAATTGTTACTGCGAATCACAAGATTTAAAAACAAATAGAGATGGCCGGGAAAATGATCGAAATACATTCGAGTTACATACTTTGAAGGCTGAAAATAAATTCAAAGAAAAGACTAACACCGCCACACGCACACACGCACACACACGCACACACGCGCACACACACACACACACACACACACACACACACACACACACACACACGACTGACAAACATTCAAAAGTAGTTAAGAATTTGTAGAACCGAGTGCTTTAAATATCATTTAATATTGAGTGTGATGATGAAGTTCCGCCGAGTGGCGACGCGACACATCGGGAATATGTACAGCATTCCTAATACAACCGGGGCAAACTACCAGGTGGCGCTAGTTTCATATACATGAGATTCAATGTGCGAATTAACGATCCGCACTTCACGAAGTGGCTAAAAATCTTAGACAGATAATGTAGAGCTCCACCACTACAGTATCAGTCTATGATGAAGTGCGCCACCACGACGCCCCGACGCCCCGCCGCCTCTGCGACAACCACAATGTGCCACTGACCGTCCATGGGCTCCTGCTTGATCTTGATGTCCTCGGGCTTGACTTTCGGCTCCTTCCGCTCCTTGTCTCGGCGCGACCTCTTCCGGTCCCGGTCCCTGTCCCGGTCCCGGTCCCTGTCCCGGTCGCCGCGCTCCTTGTCCCGGTCGCCGCGCTCCTTGTCCCGACGCTCGCGGCGCCGCTCCGACCGCGAGCGGGAGCGCCGCCGCCGCCGCGGGGCGCCGCCGCCCAGCCCGGGCCCGCTGTGGACGTACGGGTGGCTCGTTAACATCTCGCTGTGATCACGGCTACCGTGTGCCGTGTGACTGACGACGTGACTGTGATCGTTTTTCAGAATACTATGTGTAAAGTCACACTACTATTTCCACCCCGATGGAGACTGTGTGGTCGATAATAGATAGCGGCTCAGCGGTCGCCGGCGCGGCCCGCCGTGGGACCGACCGAGCGACGGCGGCTCTACATAACAACAAGCTCTCCTCGTCTCTGACGGGAGTATCACTCTGTGGTCACTGTAGGGCCGCCGCGCCGGTACGACGCTCATTTGACATTGTGCCATGATCCCCCCCCTCGAGAACGTCTCGCCAATGTTTTTTCATTTCCCCTTGTCTCAAAACTAACAATCTAGTAATCTATCAAATACAGATTACAATAAAGGTTACCGAGAGTTATTATAACACATCATCATGGTAACCCATCATTTTAGCTGCTTATTACTGTCATTGTTATGGGTTACCATTGTTATAAATAAAGTTACGAAAATGTACTTATACCAACGAAATTATAATTTATGGTAACCATAATTGCGGATGGATTTTCTACCATCTTTAAAAATAACGGCACCTCTGTTACGCAGAGTGCGGGCAACACCAATGACGCCCTGGTGATCCTGTTTGTACCAACTTGAAAAAAATCGCTGATACATTGATTGTCCAATTATGCGGCACTTCGGTAACGTTACTAAATCCAACCTAGTTATTGAGTACTAACATCGGATACGTCACACGTTACTAACAAAGTGGCCCGTTGTTGTCTTGAACTGTTTAAGGTGACCTTTAGTCGTATAACAATAGTAACCATATCTTATAGCAATAGTAACCATATTGTATAACAATGATAACCAATCGTATAACAATCAAATGGTACATAACGTGTATCATGACGCGAGCCACTAACCTGTCGACTGCCTCCTCGTCGCGCGGCCGCTCCCGCTCGCGGTCGCGGCGTCGCGCGCGCGCTGGAGAGTTCGAGCGGCGGCGCGACCGCGACCGCGACCGCCGTCGCGGACCACCTGCAATGGAGACACCTTTAGCATGTCCCTCGATATAACACTCTAACACGTGGCAATAGAATCATTTTAGTAGTACACATTTGAAAAATACAGGTCTTTAGTCGATCAGGTGTACCGAGTCAGGCTCCTTGTGGCGCTCGTGAGCGCGTCGCCGCCGGCGCAGAGATCGACGCTTGAGATGACGGACTCCCGTGCGGGAGTCTAAATCATGCAATGCCATGTACCAATGAGTTTATTTTTATTTTTCGGAACTCACAATCATATATCGACTGCCGATACCTGGTGAAGGAAAACACTGTAAGGAAATCTGCGTGTCTGAGGAAAAACGTTTTCCGAAGGCGTTTGAAGTGCACCGCACGACACTGGGCCTGCTCGGTGCGTCATGGCGCCTCTTATTGGTCGAGGGTAGGCCTGTGCTTCAACGGTAGGGACTTTAACAGGCTGACGAGGATGATGATACTGACGGTCCGCGCGGTCGTGCCGGGCGCGCTCGTCCCTGTCCCTCTGCTCGAGCCGGTATCGCTCCCTCTCCCTCTCGTTGTCCTCTCTGCCCGAGTGCTTGATGTTCACGTCGGCCCCCCCTCGCCGCGTGCCGCCCAGCCCCCCTCCTGTACAACATAACAACACAATATTAGTACAGCTCTCTCTGTCCGATGTCAGTTCACACCAGCCACCGATCCGTGTCCGCGGGTCGCGACAGAGACCATCGTCAGGGGGCCGTCGCCCCGACGCGGTCTCCTCGCGCGAGCAGACCTTCATAGCCGATGTCAGCATCATCTGCATCTTCCCTGCGACTCTGAGAGTAAGATTTGGTGGACAAACGTGATAGGTGGCGAGCCTACTGCCGTCCATAGGTGTAAAATAGTATCCAATCCACTAAAATGAAGGGGAAGAGTCGGGGTGTTGCTATTCTTTAGGACGGCATCATACAGCATTACAATATCTATATAAACACATCAGGCTATACTCCGCGGAACCAACCGGCGTCACCACCGCGGCCCGAGCAGCTCACCGGCGCGGAGACCTGGAGGCCAGTCACGGTTGATACTGTCGGGTTTGGGGAGTTTACCTCATTTGTTTATGATAATAACGTATTGATATAATAAGAAGATAAATGACTAAATACCATTTGTGCAGTCGCGTTAACATGCTCTGATGGTCCTGCATACACGATGGTGCATGGAGTGCTTAAGTAATTTACTTGGGTATTGGTATGTAAGTAGATGTCTACCTACAATCATAACATCACAAAAACAACAAAATATTGATACATACATACATTTCTTTCTCAAATGGAAGGTTGAAGAAGCTTTTATTAGTTATCTTAATCATTATTTAAGCATACATAAACAGATTAAACCATATGTAACGCGTTCGTATCGTGTCGCACTCACCGAGCCGCCTCGGCAGCCAGCCCTTGACGGTCCGCGCGCGCTCCACGTCGACCAGCACGCGCTTGCCGTCGATCTTCTTGCCGTCCGCGTGCTTGTACGCCGCTGTGACGTCACACCACCCGTTAGCTCACTCCTCACTCCGGTGGACCGGTCCCCACCGCCTGAACCGACTTCATCCACGAAAAAGACGAGGACAAGTGAGCCTCGCGAGGCGGCTCCGGCGGTGTGGCCCGGCTATTCACAAAGTTCCAGCACTCGCGTCTCGGCGCGTCCGTCGCGAACCGGGCTGACACTGTGTCGCCTTTGTGCTCGACCGTACAGCCGACCTTTTAGAAAGGGATTCGGGCGTTGAGACTTCGGCATTCGCGTATTTCTATCAATAACCGAAGACGCGAATTCGCGAGACTAGTAAAATAGAGACCAATTTTACCCGATAGACGAATCCCCTTCTCAGCAATCATTTTGACATTCACAGATTTTTGTCGAAAACAAAAGTGGGTCGGCTGCAGTGCGGCCGCGAGCACGGTGCGATTAACTCAGCTCAACATAGCGTATAGTAGTCGACGTAGTTTCGTTTCCGCCGCGAACGTGCTGATAAACGAATGTACGGAAACTACTTCAGCTGAGCTGTTATAGCTTAGTTCGCGAAGAATGCGCGCGTTAGAGACCAGTGCCCTGAACTTTACGCGAACTGTTTGGAAATAATTATTACAACGCGACCCGATATACGTGAGACCACTGAGAATGTGCCCCGATACGGAAGAAGGCCGCCAAGTGTGAAACGTTATTTTTGAGAAAATGGCAATAAAACGAGTCAAGTTCATCTCTTAATGTTTCTTTTTGGGATTCTATGAAAATTCCAGACGGCTATAGACATTTTCAAAGAATTCCAGAAAGCAATTTGGCGCGTTTTTGCATATTTTTTTCGAAAATCACGTTTAGCACTCACGGCCTTTTTCCTTATCAGAGCAGGAAGGCGAGTGTCTCGTTTAATTTCCTCACTATCCTTATTTATACCGTGACACGGCAGTTCGTGTAAACTTCAGCATTTGTATAAATAATGATTGTATTAAATGCGGGTTTCACGCAGCCAGCGACACTCGAGGCGAAACGGAGGCGTTACGTGAAAACGGCATTCGCTTTTAACATTATAGTGAAAATCAAGCAGACGAGACACATCAAAGAGCGGACACTAAGATACAGTCGTGTCGTGTCGCCGCGCGAGCGACGGCGCCGGCACGACCATCACCTCCGACCTGTCATGTGCCTCCGTTTGATTGTCAACGTGTTTGTGTAAACAACCTGCGACAATACATGTACCGCTATACAAATACAAGATACCTGCCATACCTACCGACGGACCGAGCCGAGAGACGCCGCACAAACGAGACCTCGCAAGTAATGTGTCGCAGACACGCGGACCGTGCTGTACTCGACTATTACAATGTTATAATAAAACAGCGCGGGACACACTGTGGCTCGGCACGGCGCTGCGACAGACCGCTGTCGAGTCGTGCCCTGATAACTAACAAGGCCGCTAAGAGCCGAACGATTTTAGAGAAAATGGCAATAAACGCATGATATTAGTTTTCTAACGTTAGAGAAACTATGTTATGCTAGATAACCAAAATGTCGCGTTTGTTGCAATTTTCTCAAAAATTATGTTTTGCACTTAGCGGTCTTTTTCCGTATCGGGACAATAAAATGAAATCATTTCATAGATATACTTTTTTTTCCTTTCTTTTACTTTAAATGGACTGAAATATAATATGTGTTTGACAATTTCGTGGAATTTTGTTTTTGCTATAGGATTGTATTTGTATTTGCATTCTTTGAAATCTAAAATGACAAGTTAAGTAAAGCATCGTGTACGTGAACTAAATTGAAACGCGTCGAAATCTGTCGCACGTCGCCGTCGCCGAGCCACGGTCCGGGCCGACATTAGAAACCGGTCCCGTCGTGTCCGATCCAAACACTCCGCGGACCGGTGTTCTAGACGCCGCCCGCCCGCGTATACCCACCGTCCGATGACCTACCGTCCGAGTCTATACTTTACCGTCGAATCCCTTTACTTACGCTTTTTCTTTTAAACAAACCGAATTATCCGAGTTCTAGGCGCTCGGTCGCAAAGCCTGGGCGCGGCGCGGGATCATACCGTTACCTGTGCGCAATATTACTTACGTTCCTCTGCGCATTATACGAGTGGTATTACACTCACTCGACACTACGAGTACCGACTCGAATGAGACGTCTGTGTGACAGACCGGGCGGCGCCGCGCGGGGGCCGCCGCGACGCGGACGAGGCGAGCCGGTCTGTTTATACTGGGCTGTCATATTCGAATGATGAATGTCGTGTTAAGGCGCTAACTTTAAGCGCTTACCGTGGACTGAATTTAGACGACAAGTTAGTAAATCTATTAATGAGACAGACTTCTGTTTGAGGGTTGCAATTCGTAGACTAACGGTACTGAACGACACTTGACTGAATCCACTCAAGCGCTTGGACTAGTAATTAGACAGGCCTCTGTTCGGCTGTTACTCGGAGACAAATCGTAGGTACTGAACGACTGAATTCAAACACTAAAAATAATAATAGTTTTTAAATATACCAAGAAATTGACTTGCCAATCCACCCTTCCAATATACAGAAACGAAAATGTATTGCTCAATCGAGTCCGAATGGATCTGCAATTGCATTAGTACGCCAATATCCCGATCTCGATCGAAACATAGGCTACTTTCACCACGGAAAAATACTCTGTTCCTATGGGAAACTGAGGTCCTCGCGAGTGGACTCGTGGGTACCGATCAGACCGGCTCGCCGCCCCGCACCCCGCAGCCCGCACGGGCCCGCCCCTATGAGTAGAACGCGTCCAGTTAATTTGAATAATTTCGAACGCAATATTTGATACATAATCTGTTTTAAAAGTTGTATGTTGGTATCTTACCACCACATACAAACCTATATAAAGGGTGGCCGGTATCTCGTGAGTTTGTGGGTCTACACGGCTGGGTCTGTGGTGTCAAATAGAAAAACCTCTTATTAATCATACATCTCGGGGCGAGAAACCGCCCGGGGCCGACCGGGACGCCGCGCGGCCGCCGCGCTCGGGCCGAGGCCACGGCAGCGCCCCGTTTCACGGACCAACACTCCTAGTAATTATAGTAAAAAATGGCAACATTCACAGTCTCTATGACGATGGACCACATGTTGCCATTTTAGACTTGTAAATACAAAGACTGTTGCTTCGTAACCTGGGGTCCAGGTATCTATTGAGTCAGGGTGCTAATTACGGTTCTTTCCTGGCACGACATGGCGTGTGCTGTAAACTACTATTTCATTCATTCATTGATGATATCATTCGATGGTTTTGAGAACTGTAATAGCCCTGTCCTGCAGGTAAACGCGACGCTGTCGTACACGAGGTGATCGTCCCGACGCGATCGACCGGCGCATCACCCGCGGCGGCCGCGCCACGTGCGGCGTCTCGAGACACTGCACTCCTCGGCCGCAGTGCCGACGGCCCAGAGCGGAGTGTCTCCGAGACGCCGCACACGGCTAAACGGACGGTGCGGCGCGCGTCATCGCCGTCACTTCATTTTCAAATAAATCACAAATGATAAAACTTTCAATTGAAACTTGTAACAAAATCACAGCGATGACAATCAGTTTGTACGGTGGCAGTGGACGGCGCACGGTACGTCCCGGTGCCCACAGCGGTGTCACACGCGACACACGCTACAACTAAATTAATTATACCATGACAGGTTTCCTTAAAAATGTTACCCTTTTTATGTTATAAAAATGGTAACCCTTATTATAAAATATGAACCAATTTTGTTACTAATAAAACGAGCATATTATCCATAAAAAAATTAACGTTTTACAGAAGAACCCCAATATTAAAAATTTGTTATAAAATAAATGATTTTTTGTCATTTATAAAAATGGTAACCAATTTGTTTATTATAAAATATAAATACTTTTTAGGAAATTAATAATATAACCTGTTAAAAACGGTAACCCTTATATTGAAATCCCTATTTAAATTTTCAAGTATTTACTTGGATATTTATGTTTTTGTAAATTAATAATGTACCCATTTATAAAACGGTAACCGTTTTAAATGACTCCTTATTTAAATTTTCAAGTGAACAGGAAGTAAGTGAACATTTACAAGTTCTGGATTCGTATCGGTACCCCACGTAGCGAGTCAGCTGTGACTCTGTGAGCACCGAGCGAGTGAGTGAGTGAGTGTGTGTGAGTGTCCAGTGTAATGTGGCGTGGCGAGGGCCGTGACAGACGGGCAGACGACTCACAGTGCATGTCCCGCTCGTGCTCGTACTCGATGAAGGCGTACCCGCGCGGCTTGTCGCTCTCCTTGTTGAATATCATGCAGATCTGGCGAGGGAGCGATGATATCATGTGATAGCAACACAGAGACAGTGGCATTGTCTCCCAACCAACACGATAGCAGTGTCTCATTACATTTTTAATCATGTTTTTATTTATTTACCACATCACCTCAATCTCACCTAATAATTCACTCTGGCCTTGAAGATTCCAAGGTTGTATGTTTCGGGAAACAGACGCCCGGAATGTTATGTTATATGATATCATTTATCGTTTTGAGAATGGTTATACAGACACAGGTCAATTTTTTAGTTGATTATACCATAATAAATAGTTAGAACACATAAAAGATTGTATTCCAATGTGCTCGCTCAATGTAAATGGTACTGGTACACTCTCATATTAAGAATAAGTAATGAATGATTAGCAAAGACAGATTTAAAGAAAAGATTGGACTCACCTTTTTGATAGGACCGTAGCCCTCGAACTCTCGCCTCAGCTTGGATTCAGACGTGTCGTAGTTCTGTAAAAGAAACGAGCAACGTCAGTGAGCGTGCTCTTACACACTGGTAACAGTTAGGAGCGCGCGAGCCGTCGCCGCTAACACGTTGGATACCCGTGCTGGACATCCGGGTTAGAAATCATGCATCGCCACATGTACTCACGAATTATTTCGAATTCTTACGTACATTTACCAACTGTTTCAACAATGGAGGAAAACATTGTGAGGAAACCTACATGTCTGAAGCAAGATGTCCGAAGGCATGTAAAATCCACCGCATCGTGCAGCACTGAGCTCGCTCGGTGGATCACATGGCCTATGCCCCTTCGTTCTAGAGGATGCCTGTGCCCTAACAGACTGTAGTTTTACAGGTGGTAGATCCTCATGTTCAGGATCGCTTGGGTTGGTACCACCCTCTTATCTGTATCTGACGGAAAGCAGAAATGCTTGCATTTCTGTGTTTCGGTTTGAAGGGTAAGTTCAACCCGTGTAATTTCCGGTACATGAGGCAATCCATCTTAGTCCTCAAAGTTAGCAGCCCATAATTGAAACTTTTTAACTTTTTTTTTCTTTCTACAGCGAGGTGAGATGTCTATGGGCGACCTTGAACACATACCTAATTAAAAAAATAACAGTATACTTACGCAGCGCGCCACGAATAGCGTCTTGAAAGGGTCGGCGGTGGCGCGCCCGTTGGCGGCGGGGTCCCACAGCGCGATCTCCTGCTCCAGCAGGTAGGCGGCCTGCTCGGCCTTCTCGCGCCGCCGCCGCTCCAGGCGCTCCTCCCGCGTCTCCACGCGTGTCGGCGGCGGCGTCTCAGACGGGTGCTGTCAGGGGTCACATTTTTATGAAATAGATTGCGTGCCGTGTTGCACCACCCCAACTTTTTCCGTAGACGTCGTACGAAGTGACTAAGGGTTTTAGTGGATACTCTTCTACACCTAGTATACGGTGGCGGTAGGTTCGCCACCTATCACATACGTTTGTCTACCTAATCTTACAGCAAAAAGTGGGAAAGTAGGTAGTACCTATGATGAAGGTGGTTCCTGTCTACCCTCTCGGGGATTATGGACGTGAGAGTTATGTATGTATGTATAGATTGTGCATACACAGATGACTCACCTGATCAGTCAGTGGTCCAGTGGGCACCGTCACTACAAACACAAGCAGACATTGCTGTGGCACTACTGAACGGCCATGCCAGAGAGTCCTTCACACAAGCACTAATGTCGATTACCACTTTCTGTACAGAAGTGTAGCAGACTCCCTGAGCATGTTGTACTCGCTATATCAGTGAACTCTCTCAAAAATCAAGTTATGTGTAGACTGTTAGTGAAAATGAACTCATTATTGTTTGTTTAGGATGTTGCTAAGGGTCACTGAGGGAAGAAGAGTTAGAAAATTCAGGCTGGTTAAAAAATTTACTGTTTCACTGAAACCTAATGGATGCGGAACCGACTCGGAAATATTACATTATGTTTAGTTGCATTATGCCAACACAATGAGCCCCACAAAGCGGGACTCCTTCGTCTTCTCTTCCCACGACCTTAACGACATAGATATTATGTTTTATGGTCGACATCTCCAAACTGCATTTACAGCTTGTAAATGAGCCTAAACTAAATCGTTAACTAATTAGGCCGTCTTGCACGAACTGATAACTCTCAGGTTAATTCTAACCCAATGAAAACCAAGACAATTCGCGAGTTTAAATAAAATAACCCAAGGTTAATTTCTCGAGCAAGCGGGCCGAAATCGTTAACTAATCAGTCGAGTGTAATTATCCAAGCCGTGCCGCAGTGAGCACCGCGAAAGCGGGCGGCCGTAACTCGGCGCCGCGAACTAAACTAACCTCAAAGACATCGAGGAAGGCGCCGACGCCATCGTAGCCCTTCTGCTTCTTCTCGTGCGGGAGCTTCGCGGCCGGCGGCAGGTACGGCACGGGGTCGCGCGCCGCGAACAGCGCCAGCAGGTTCGGCGGCAGGAACTGCGTCATCCTGGCTCACTGGCACTACTCGACTAGAGAACAATCACCACGCCATCACAGTGGCACGCTCACTCACTATCAAACAATATCCCGTTTGCAGCACTGCTTGTCACGATTATTCACGCTAAATTGATCGTTGATTGGAAATACTAGCGAAATCAAAACGTTACAATCATGATAAAATGTTATTTAACCGTGGATTACCTACCAAGTACCTATTTTCCGAACACAATGAAAGAAAAAATGCCTGACTCGCTAGAATGAACAAGAGTGCGTTCCATAACCAGTTGAAATAATTCACGTTAACAATGTGCAAATTCCATTACCGCGTTAGCCCTAGCGCGCGCTACTATTTTGGTTTTTGCGACACGATTTTAGAATCGCGCTATAAAATAACGCAGAAAATTCAGTGCAGTCACTACGATGAAAAGAATCGCTGGATTGCTCATTTTCAACATAAATTTTGTGTATATTTTATATACCTACCTATTTTACTTGTCTGTGCTTATTACTACTTCGGAGTTGTAGAAGAAGAAAAAAGAATTCAACAATACTGAACTCAACCTTTAACAGCTTTAAGGTTTCTTTTATCTTAAACACAATGATTTTGTATGTATTATCCCAAAAAATATTTTATTATAGAATTAAAATTCAAAGATTTTACAGATTACTGAGGATTTTTGAACCTCAAAATTATTATAAAATAAAAATACTAGACGATGAAATTCAATCTCACTACAATCACTATATTGTAGGAAGGTTTTAGGAGAAGTGGCCTTCCTTGTATTTCGATTATCAAAATCTTTAGGAACATTATAGACGCCGACATGTTCACTCTATGAAGAATAGAATGCGAATGAGGGCCGGGCGATTTTATTATCGCAGTGCGCGCGGGGCCATACGACTCCTTAAGCTGCAATTTATTTTTGCAAAAATCACGTCACGAGCAGTCGCGGCAAAATGTGACAAATCACAATTTTAAAATCGCTGCGATTTTATTCTCGCATGTACTTCCATATACACACATACGTTGCATTTCTGCGACAAAAACAAGCAATGGAACGTGTAAAATTGACAATGTGAATAATATCAACTGGTTTTGGAACGCACTCTAAAATGCTATGAACTGTGTTGCCAACAGTAATTAATTAATTCTGTTAAAATAAAGATAGGTTAATAGTATTTTTAGTTAAATATTTATTACAAGTAATTTGAAAGTTACTATATATTATGTAACTTACAGTCACACAAATAAATTATTATGTGCTTTATACATAAATTAGTAAAATAATATAAATAAATAAAAATAGCCTTTATTCACTGCCAATTATGAATTAATTTATCAATTAGGCATGTCGTCCTCCCAGCGTCTCCCTGGTCGGCCTCTTTTGCGTTTCCCGTCTTGGGGGTACCACTCCGTAATATTTCTTGTTCATTTGTCCCTTCTGGATCTCATCATGTGACAAATAATATTGTATGTGTAAAATAATTATTTTCGTTTAATCCGCATAATTTGTCGGAAATATGCAATAAAAAGTAGGCAACACTATTAAAGTTTTTTTAAACTGCGTTTTGTTTTTGCATTTTTATAAAAATACATACCAAATGAATTTTTTGGTGCACATTAGGGTCAGCGCACACTACCTCAAGTGATACAAAAATTTAATTATTGTAGTGGATTTACAATCCACAGTTGTAATCAGAATCACTGGTTGTAATATGAAATTAGTACTACGGGTTGTAACTTCCAACACTATGATATAGACGCATCAGCATATATGCTGCCTGTCTATAAATATATACTAATATTGATTAATGAAAATGTCAGAAATTGAAAGGCGACGTCAATTTATTGTAACCTACGCGAACTTGTCCACTAGGAAGTATATGAGCAGCGCAAGAAGCGCGAGCCCGCCGATCGCCGCGATGCCCACCAGGCTCCAGAACAGCGCTCCGCGCTCCACGCACAGCCCCTCGCCGGCCAGCTCCCCTCTCTGGCGGAACATGGCGTCTCGCGAGACAACAACCAAGACAACACGAAACACTCGCTATCGTACTCGAGTCCAGTATACTGCGGTACAGTATGTAGGGTGAACGACGCACAGATTGGTGATTTCCCTAGTTCTTTCCAGCACTTGTATTAAAACTTAGAGGTCCTAAGAAAAAACTTGATCAATTTCACGAGAAGAATGTTTACATAGTTCACACTTTTTTTTAATGTCAAAATACCTTGGTACTTAAACCTTTTCTATCGTAGAACTAATAGTAGAACTAGATGGACTAACCCTTTTCTGTTTATCTATGACTAAGATAATAATTATTCTGAAAAAGTTTCCATTGTTATATTTTTTATATCACGCATGCTTAGAGTATGTACCTATGCATGACATGATTGTGGATATGGTTGTGAGGGCGCTACTACGGAGATCAAATTTAGGGAAGTCGATACATGTTTTACTGGAAAAGATGGGCTTGTTCTGGATTCGGCAAAAGATATTACAATACCATGCATTCGCCGTATTTTAAGTACCTAAGTAAATATTTATTTGCAGAAATATGTGTACATTTGTTCATTTTACAATATTATACAGGCAATATCAACATATTTTACCTTTCTAGGTGTGCAAATATTTAAATCTGCGAGAAAAAAATAATTACTGAAATTCAATTGAGAAGGCAGTGTATCAAATATCATTAACCAATAAATAATAAATAAATAAATTATTAAATTATAACTACAATATCTCACTCATGTCAAATTTTATAAATTATAAGTACTTATATAAAAAAATCGTTCACTGAGCAATAGCATTTGTCCATTAACAATCGAAAACAGACTTTTTAAACAAGCCCATACCTTTCTCTTTCAGAATATCATGTTGTTTATTATATACGAGTATTCTAACGTATATTGTACGTTACCGCTAAAATCCTGCAGACGTTGCACAGGAGTATATAACTTATGTTTATATCTACTATTTCTGCTTGCCAGATCATTAAATAAATGATTGTTCTTTTTACAAAAAACACAATCATTTATTTTCACTCGTATCTAAGTTTAATCGATTCCTGGGCCCCATTTCACGAAACTGCAATCGGTTAGGTTAGGTTAGTTAGTAGAAAATGTGCCATTGGCAAACATTGAATGAATGAATGAATACTCTTTATTGACCCAGTGTTGTATGGTGCTGTGTCGCTAATTACAAGGATTGTTGCCGAGGACTGTTGTTTCGTAATCTGGGCTCCGAGTAGAGAAAAGAAAATGAGAATAGAGTATAGAAAATAAATGAAACACCGAGTCAGTCACAAAGGAATTTAGGCGAACGTGTCCACCAAGAAGTATATCAGGAAGCCTAGCAGCGCGATCCCTCCGACGGCGGCCAGCCCTATCAGACACCACCAGAACAGGCCCCGCTCGAGGCACAGCCGCTGCCCGGCAAGCTCGCCGCGCACGCGGAAAGCGCCCGTCGGCCCCACGGCGGAGCCCTGTGGCGGTCGCAGGCCCGTCGTCATCTTCTCCGCGTCGCCGCCGCACGACAAGTGCTCGTACGGTGCTCTGTAACATCATGCCACGCTCTACATTGAATCACGAATTATTGGAAATGTCGGTCAGCCGGTACTCGGCCGGTGTGCGCTATCCCTAAAATTGATTGATTCTTTCTTACTATTGGACGACTTCACTGCCTTTTTAACGGTAAACCTAAGAAGGAACATAACTCGTGTGTGGGTCCCTATTTAGCTCGACAAACTCGATCGTGTACGGGGCGGAAAGGGGCGCTACACACTAAAATAAACACGGTATGTTCGAAGCGAGAAGAAGAATATTATTTATTAATGTCGTCGCACTACAGCGACCTGCGGCGCGGGGAACGCGAAGATGCGGTCGTAGTAGAGCAGCGCGGCGACCACGACGAGCGCGCCGAGCACGGCGCCGGCGGCCGCCAGCGCGCCCAGCACGCATAGCGCGTGCCCCGAGCCGCGCGCGCCCACGTTGCGGAACGGACGCTGCGCCAGCACAGACTCCGATCGCGGCAAAGCGCCCGCGCCGCTCCCGCCGATGTTCCGAGCGCTCGTCAAAACCGGCGCGTGCGCCACCGCCGGAGCCTGCGCGTGAGTCTGCGCCGTCTGCACATCTGCGATCGGAACGAGGTGTCGGTCGGTGCTCGCGATGACGCGTGTGTTTAACAATACATTACTTGTCACAGTTTTACCAAAATTCAAAAATAAGTAAAAAATACTCAACAAAGGGTACTCATTGCCAGACAAGTTGAATTAGAATTAGTACCGGTTCCAAAACCGTTTCGGGTAATGAGTGCCTTTTGCCGGCTAGGTAATAACTACCGGTTCCAAAATACTAACTTTCCTCGGCGATTACTTATTATCCGACAAAGCGAAAGTGGTTTTGGAGACCACATACTCCAAACATACTCCCAAGTTGTTAAACCAGTAAAATATACGAATTAATGCGGACGATGTAATGCCAAATTACTTTTGTAATTAGGTAGGTACTTACATAATTCACAACAAGGGATATGTAGAACAGATATGATATGAATATGTCTTGAAATGCCTTTTGTACTAATGTAATAAAGATAATTCAAACAGTACCAGTAGTATGGCAGGTATATGTGGGTATAACTCATAGATAGGTACTAACCGTCGTACCTTGCGCCGACGTCATACCTACAAATACAATTCTTGCAGTCACTCCTCACGATACTGACACCGAGCATTCACGATTACAACAATTTATCAATTTATACAAAATTGTAAAGTAAATTTTACACTCAATTTAAAAGAAAGTAGGTTTTGTTGAAATGAATAAAATCTAAAACCGGTACCGGCGCCGAGCATGGCGTGTTGGTTTTTCTTCCAAGAATAAAGCGAACTGAACTGAGACAATAATTCGTGAATTAAACTATGGAACGCCTACCTACTGTCCCCCTCCACACCCGGGTCCGCTCCGCGCGCCGCACTCGCAATCTCGCGCTGTGTCGGTATATATCCGTGCCACGGGGAAGTGCGCACCACGCTCGCTAGTGTGTACCGACCCTAAATACCCTCACAATTTACTTACATAAACTGATTTTTGTGCTGCTTACATTCTGACATGGAGATCAGCTTTCTTAATAAAATCATCTGAAAATATACATAACTTTGTGGTTTTTCGCTGCTAGGTCGGTATCTACCTATTAAATTATTTTTGTAATACCACAGCCGTACTGATGATTACAAAAATTGACACATCAAAATGACACGCCCGAGACAGAACAATAAACCTTCTTCGGATTTTGCCAAAGTTTTAATTTTTTATTTCATTGTTTCACCTCGAACTAGGCTGTATGGATGGATGGTAACTTTTGCCTGACAATATGGCGCAGCTTCGCAGAGCGCGCGCGGGAAAAACAATTTGATCAAAATATTTGTGAGTTTATATTATTTTTGGTTGTAATAAAATAATAAAACATTTTAATTGTAATTCGGTGGCAGACCTACACCGACCCCATCCACTCGCACAGAACGAGTACATACCAAGTTCGCAATGAAATGGGTTAGAAAAGACCAACCAGGGGTTAGGTTAACTAGTCCACGATCACAGGGAATAATGAGAATTGATTTACTGATCGATCCTCGAGTTCGAGGGAGGAAAGACTAAAACCAAATGTAAATTTTAACTCTACAGTATATCCGTAAGACAAAATTCTACAATATATCCGTATTCACTTTCATAAATAGAAACAATCTTAAAACAGTCATCAATCATCAACCGTGGGGGTTAAAGTACCCATGAGGAAGTATACTTACCACCGGAAATATTTTGAATCCACTGTCCCACCCCCGCACGGTGGAGAGTCGAAAATTACTTGGAAAGGACGATTTGTTGGAAGGTACGAGAAGATATTTTTGCGAAGTTATTTATTCTGTAAAGCGATTCATGGGTACTTTCACCCTCTTTAGAGGGTCGCGTGTACTCCCCGCCGGCCCGCGGTCCCCGGCGCGCGCGTGACGCTACTTGTTGCGCTTCTTCCTGGAGGATTTGATGAGGAGCACGACGGCCACGGCCACGGCCACCAGGAGGAGGAGCAGCGCCGCGAGGCCGGCGATCAGCTTGCACTGCTTCGTGCAGAACGGCGGCGCGGGCTCCTCGCGCCGCCGCCGCAGCTTGTGGAACAGCCACATCCTCTCGGCCTCCGCCCAGTGCTCAGCCTCACTCCGCTCGTCGCCGGAGTCGAGCGAAGCGTGGTCACACTCGCCGTCGCCGTCGGGAAACAGATGGGATCGTATGACATTTGTTTGCTCGGTAGACTTACATTTGTAGAGGGAGGGAGAGGGAACACTTTCTTCCTAGTTCTGTGGTGGGCCCGAGGTGCTACTCCGCCATCCCTCACCGGTTGTCGTGGCAATGGTGGTTCAGTTCAACGTGACTATCGTTCCTGGCTGAACAGAAGTAGCAAAAGGGAAATCTCGCCGCTGAAACAAATCCCGACACTCAACGTTTGGCGACAAGTTGTAACCCGTAGCGCGCTATGGCGACGCTATTTCACCTCTCATAAACGACCATTCATAAAAACTCGCCTATCCGCCTACCGATAACTGTAAATTAAAAGTTTAAGACACCCCCGACGTACCATTGTGGAGATCCCCTTACGTTTTCCTGGTCATCATCGGGTCCTCGAGGTGCCAGATGTGGGAAGGTCACCATAGTCATAAACATTTGAGCTCAAACTCTAACCGCCTAACTGTTGTCGTACCAGGGATCCCATAATACTCCAACATCTCCAAGATACTCCGAGATCTTAGAACCACTGATCCATTTTTCATCTGACATGGCTAAGAACTTTCAGCGGGTTAGACCTGCGAAGCCTGAAGGCTCCGGGCCACACCCTACGCGGAGCTCGGCCTTCGGCCTCGCCATGACTATCTATGCCTAGCTCCACATCATTTTCATTTATTTTTTGGCCGCCATGTTTATTTATTTTTTCAACAAATATCTAAGGATTACCTACAACTATAGTTCAAGAAGATCTCACCTAACTATTGTAGTGTCGGCGGCGGAACATTTACCAATCCTTCCCATTTTATATTGTGAAATTGTAGTTCATCACGTCGCGTCGGGGTCACCACTTTAGATGTATGGGAGTTGTACCTCTTTACTGGTCTAGCAGTTCGGCACGTGTACCTACCTACCTCCTAGCCAGGACACGTCTTCGAGGAGTCATCTTCAATTAGACACTGGGCTCGTTAACCGATATTTATATTTACAAACAGTATACCATATGACGGTGGCGGAGACACGCCCAGTCCGACATTTAAAACTGTTGACATGATAATTCACAATGTAGAATGACCAGGAAAACGTAAGCGTAGGGACACAGTGCACACTTCCTGGTCATCATCAGATCCTCAAGGTTTCAGATGTCGGAGACGCCCCATGAACCTAAACATTTGAGCACAAATTCGAATCATCTAGCCGTTATCGTTTCAGAGATCCCATTTGACATCAAAGATACTCCAAGATCTTGGAAATCAGTCCTGGGTAAGAACACTCTCGACAAAATTCTCTATTAAATAAAGTATACCACGTACAAATCGGATCATCCGTCGTCAGGTTGTGACGCCACAGACAGACAGACAGACAGACAGACACACAGACGTGTCAAACTTATAACACGCCCTCCCTCGATCGGTCGGTCGGGGGTTAAAAGCACTGACACGAGTACAAGCGGAACACAGTGGGCCAGTTGGAGGACCTCCTGCTGGTACACTGGACGTATAATTAGTAATTGAGAACTTTTAAACGTGTATTTAATTAAGATAAATACATCTTTGAATGTCTTCTTGATATAACTTCTTGCACCGATACAAATCTTGCCTCCACCACCGGAGTTTTATCTCGCACTCGGGTGCGAGCGGCCGCCGGCCGGGGCACGCGGCTCGGGTGGTACTTGGAACTTACATAAGTGGACAAAGGAAACGCGTACCGTTCAATATGTACAAAATATCAATATATTACTACACTTGTGTTACATACACCACATCACATCACATCGGGCATCGAGTGTGTACCCGCAGAGGACAGGGTTCCACAGAGCACAGCTCGATGCGTCTTCCACTGGACGTACTCTCGTACGCACACACTGCACACACGCGGCTAGTGCCAGTGCCAGTACCGGTACGAGTGCGAGTGTGATACAAACAAACAATATAAACTACAACGCGCGCAGGCGTATAATATAAAAACTATAAATTTAAAAAATGTAAACCACCCCCGACCTACCGTCGTGAAGACCCCCCTACTTTTTCCAGGTTATCGTCGGGTCCTGGAGGTGCCAGGCGCGGACAGGGCTCCATGCTCCTTAACATTTGAGCTCAAATTCGAACCATCTAGCTATTCCCGTGCCGGAGATCCCGTCCGACATCAAATATACTCCGAGATCTTGGAAACCACTGATGCAGTTTTTATCAGACGCAACTTTCTCAGTCGCGTGTGATAAAAACTTTATACAAAATTCTCTATTAAATTAAAAATATCTGGTTCAAATCGGATCATCCGTTAAGTTATGTAGACAGACAAACAGACATACAGACAGACAGTCAAACTTATAACACGCCCAACCTCGGTCGGTGGCACGTCCACACTGAGCATTTCATTTGTGCGCTCGGAATGTGCATTCCCTGTAAGTAGTGTCTATAGAGTCTCTTGGCACGAGCGATGCGGCCGCGTCACGCGATGCGGCACGCGTCCCCGGGCGGGGGCGGGGACTCCGCCCCGGTCGCTCCGCCACCTCCCGTCGTCGTCTCGCCCTCGCCCTGCACACACACACACGTACACAAATAAAAAAAATGAATTATTCCGATCGCAGAAATTTGATTTATTCCGATCTCACCCCGACACCCCTTACAATAATTCCTTGTTTGTGTTAACAAAGTAGTCGGAGCCGGTGCCGACACCGAGCTCCCTCCCGAAGTCATTTCGACACGTGCCCAGTGGGCGGGCGGCGCGTCACGCTATATCTTTTGGTACTCGGTGGCTTTAACTTAATTGACTTATTGGTACGAAAATGTCATGAAATTATAACAAAAGCTGATTGTGACGGTGTCCCTCGGAGCCCGCGCGACGCGCGCTGGTCGCGGCGCGAGCGAGGAGCCCGCTTTAAGGATGTGACAAGGACAGAGGGAGTGTGACGTTAGTGGACTCTAAATGAACGTATTCCGCTAGGAAATGCGAACTTGAATTCAAATAGGACACGTGTTTCGCTGCCTGTACCTGTGTGCGGAGGGCAGGCCGGGCGCGGGCGGCCGGACTCTGGATCAGCAGCTCGACTGCTTCACCGACAAGGTATTGGAGATCTCTTCTAACAATCCAGAGGATAAATTATTAATTCTTGGCGATTTTAACATGAGCGACATCGACTGGGTGCCTGCCTATGACAATAATGGGTACACTCCCACTATTACTAATAGTGTAAAGCACATGGAACTGGTAGCTATGCTGAATACATGCAATCTTAGACAGTACAATGGCATCTCCAACGGCCAAGGTCGAATTCTGGACCTGGTCCTATCGAATGAAAATCTATCAGTGTCACGCTGCGATGAACCACTAGTAAGTGAAGACCCTTATCACCCGACACTATCACTGAGAATCGTCAATGTCATGGATCATGAACTAGTCCCTAAGCAGCGCCGTAGATTTCTGTTTAATAGAGGTGATTACACTGCAATTAGTAACGATTTAAATTCCCATGATTGGAGTGAACTACTGTCCTGCGAGACAGTCGATATGGCCGTTGAGAAATTCAACAACATACTGCATGACCTTCGTGAAAAACACATTCCCAGTAAATTTGTATCTAGTAATCGATTTCCAACATGGTACACAGCTGCGCTCAAAAAAGTATTAAAGGAGAAATTTAAATACCTCAGAAAGTGCAAACGTTACAACAACATCTCTGATCACAATACATACATCCTACTAAGAGATCGAGCTAAACGACTCGAATCGGTCTGCTTTAATGAATACGTTTCATTAGTCGAAACTTCCATACAGTCCAACCCCAAAGCTTTCTGGACATACGTCAAGGCGCGTAAACAGAACACTGCTTACCCAAATTCTATGACCCATGGAGGATGTACTATCAGCTCTGGTGATGTGATATGCAATGCATTCTCTGACTTCTTTGTTTCTACTTATCAGCCATCAGGATTAGAACCAGTTACTGCTGAAGAGGTTAACATTCCATTAAGCGCTGACATTAGCACTATTGAAATAAACGAGTCTGCAGTATTGAGAATTTTAAAAGGACTAGACACTTCAAAATCGGCCGGCCCTGACGATATCCACCCAATCCTCATCACTAGGTGTGCAGATAGCATACTGGCCCCACTTTGTCTTTTATTTAAAAGATCAACGACTGAAGGTTTGGTACCCACGATTTGGAAGTCGGCAATTGTAACCCCAATTCACAAGAAAGGTTGCAAACGGAAAGTAGAACATTACCGGCCGATTTCAAAACTATGCATATTTGCCAAGGTCCTAGAGAAATTGATTCATAACCAGCTATATAAAGCACTCAAGCATACCTTCAGTACATATCAACATGGCTTTCTACCAGGCAGATCAACTTTAACTAATCTGTCCATATTTACAGAGGATGTCTCTGCAGGGATGGATGCGGGAGGTCAGGTAGACGCAATTTACACTGACTATAGCAAAGCCTTTGATCGAATTGACCACCGCATCCTCCTGCAGAGGCTTCTGAAATCTGGAATCCGTGGAGATTTGTTTAGATGGTTCACGTCATATGTCAAAAACCGCACTCAAGTCGTCGTACTCAATGGTTACTCATCTGCTTCGGTCACGATCCCCTCCGGTGTGCCCCAAGGTTCGATTCTGGGACCACTGCTGTTCATCATTTTCATCAACGACATCGACCTCTGTTTTCAACATTCCAAGATTCTACTATTCGCAGATGATATGAAAATTTACAAAACAATAGACAATTTTAGCGATGCACAGCAGTTACAGGAAGATGTTGGCAGGTTGGCAGCATACTGCGAGGAAAACAAGTTAGATCTTAATATACAAAAATGTCTCTGCATTAGCTTTTCGAGGAAGTCAAACCCCATAACCTATGGTTATAATATAAACAATCAACCTCTTACTCGGACATCGGAGGTACGTGACCTCGGCGTAACTATAGATTCTAAATTATTGTACGACCAGCACATCAACACAATAATAGCTAAAGCATCTAGAAACCTAGGATTCCTATTCCGCACAAGCAAACACTTTAAAAATGCCAAAACTTTGAAAATATTATACTGCTCTCTCGTGAGAAGTCACCTTGAATATGCTTCGCAGATATGGAACCCTAATTACGTAACATATATAGATGCTTTAGAAAAAATTCAACGCAAATTTGTGCGGTATCTGAACAACAGATTCAAAACTAACATACCAAACTACCCAGACCGATGTAGACATCACCATCTCCTGCCCTTAGAGTTGCGCCGCGAATCAGCTGACCTCACATTACTTTTTAAAATAGCAACGGGCGCTCTCGACTCCCCTCAGCTTGTCTCATTAATTCGCTTGCAGGTGCCTCCTCAACGGTCGACACGGCGAAACTATCTCGCTTTAAACCTTCCTCTCGCGCGTACTAACTATAGGCGACACTCTTATTTGTGGCGAATATCTAATAAATTTAACAAACTTAACACAGTTTACTCCAACTCTATTGATCTGTTTCACAATAAAGTGACGCAATTTAGAAACATAATTAATAGTAATTTCTTTGGTGACTCAAGTGGGTAAATACAAGGTAAACTGGTTAATTTTACATTTGTTTATTTTAGTACTACATACTGATTTATGATCTTGGCGTTATCCTGCATTGACACTTTCTATCTTTATTCTTATGTTTATTATTATTACCATATTCATTATTATTTTCACTTTTCCGATCTTTCATAGTTTTTAAGAGCATTATTTTCGGAATGTACTCAAAATTTCTAATTAATTTTCCTATCTACATTATTTTAGTTATTATCATTTAAAGTTTAAACTTTCTTGCTTAATTAATTTCTAAGTTACTGGTTGTCCCAAGACCATAACATTTACTTATAAACGTATTACAGGCGAAAACTTGTAAATGGCATAATTCGTAAAATAGTATTAACTAAAATTTGTACATTAGCTGTAAGTTTTCCGAAGAAAATAAAATAAAATAAAATAAAAAAAATAAAAAAATAAAAAAATAATTCCTTGTTTGTGTTAACAAAGTAGTCGGAGCCGGTGCCGACACCGAGCTCCCTCCCGAAGTCATTTCGACACGTGCCCAGTGGGCGGGCGGCGCGTCACGCTATATCTTTTGGTACTCGGTGGCTTTAACTTAATTGACTTATTGGTACGAAAATGTCATGAAATTATAACAAAAGCTGATTGTGACGGTGTCCCTCGGAGCCCGCGCGACGCGCGCTGGTCGCGGCGCGAGCGAGGAGCCCGCTTTAAGGATGTGACAAGGACAGAGGGAGTGTGACGTTAGTGGACTCTAAATGAACGTATTCCGCTAGGAAATGCGAACTTGAATTCAAATAGGACACGTGTTTCGCCTCTGAACGAGGCGACATCGACTAAGCAAGTCGTGCCGCGCTGCGCGTTGCGGGCTGCGGGCTGCGGGCTGCGGCGTGTCACCTCCTCACCACTATGCTGCAGTCGTCGGCGGTCAGCGCGGGCGGTGTCCTCGTCCTCGCCCACAGGCGGCGCACGAGCCGCGCCGCGCCGCCCCCGATACCCGCGCCGGCCGCACCGCCCTCCTGCACACAACACGCACGGTGAGCAGCGTGCTAAGAGGATGCTTCGGCTAGAAACGATCCGAGGGATGGTGATCGCGCACGAGAACACGTCACGCGCGAGGGGGGAGCGGTCCCGGCCGCTCTGTCTGTGCGCTGCTCTTCTTCCCTCCGGTGGTCTCTCGCCGGCCATCACTGTGCCGTCTCTTATAACACGCCCAACCTCGGTCGGTGGCACGTCCACACTGAGCATTTCATTTGTGCGCTCGGAATGTGCATTACCTGTAAGTAGTGTCTATAGAGTCTCTTGGCACGAGCGATGCGGCCGCGTCACGCGATGCGGCACGCGTCCCCGGGCGGATAAAATCGACCTAGAGACATTTGAAGGAGATGTAAAACGGGTACCTTGGGGGGAAGTATTACAGGAGCTAGACATTAATGCAATGACTGAAAAATTTCAAACTTTGTTGTGTGACCTGTATGATGTCCACGCACCAATACGTAGAAAACTAATAAAAGACAAACCCAAGCCCTGGATTACAGATATGGTGCGGTATATGATGTATCTTCGTGATTCCGCTTTGCAAAGAGCATTATGTACAAAAGAGCAATCTCATAGAGACTACTATAAAAGTTTAAAAAATTTAGTGACTGCAACTATAGATAGAGAAAAGACAGCATATTACACGCACTATGTCAATAAAACCAAAGGTGACAAGAATAAAATGTGGAAACATTTGAAAGAAACCTCTATCTTTGAGAATCCTTGCATATCATCAATTCCTGAAGAACTTAATTGTCCACAAAAGATTAATAAACACTTCTTGACACTACCGGGGAATCCTAGTGTAGATCCAAATTTAGTTGCGTTTTTCGAAAACAATTTATTCACAAGGACAGAATTTAATTTTAAATTAACGACTGAAGAGGAAGTTAAAAAATCACTCCTGAGTATTAAAACAAATTCTACAGGTCACGACAATATAAATATTGAAATGATACTTCTCACGTTGCCTTATACCTTGGGAGTACTAACAGGCATGGTAAACGAATCCTTGCGTTCAGGTATTTTTCCGGAGAATTGGAAACTTGCTATAGTTAAACCTATTCCGAAGTCTAACTCGGTCGAGAGTTTAAAGGACTTGAGACCGATTAGCCTTTTGCCTACCGTATCCAAGGTCATAGAACGAATAGTTCAAAAACAGCTCAGGAGCTATTTGCACGACATAGGAGCCATTCCTACACATCAATCGGGGTTTAGGGCTGGTCACAGTACTGAGACAGCATTACTGAATGTGACTGATGATCTGATTGCTGCATCAGACTCAGGTCTTAGTAGTATTTTAGTGTTACTTGACTTCTCTCGTGCCTTTGACTGCCTGAACCCGTCCCTCCTGGTAGCTAAAATGAAATATTATGGCTTCTCAGAGTCCGCGTGCAAGTGGTTCCAATCCTATCTAACAGGTAGGAAACAAATAGTAAAAGTAGATAAAGAAAATGGCGAGCAACTGCAATCCGAGCTGGGTTTACTTACAAGAGGTGTACCGCAGGGTTCTATTCTCAGCCCTATATTGTTTACGCTCTTTACAGCGGATCTGCCGACTCAAATAGTTAATTGTAGATACCACTTGTACGCGGATGATACACAATTATATCACTCATTTGAGCCGAATCTTTCTGCAAGAGCATTTGAGGAGGTTAATGCAGATTTAGAGCGTGTGTTTGATTGGGCAGAAAAGAATTCATTAGTACTTAACCCCCAAAAATCCAAATTTTTAATAATTGGAACAAAAACTCAATGTAAAAAAGTAACAGACATGGGGCTGGGGCTGGTGGTGAGGGGCCACGCAATTCCAATGGCAACAGAAGCGAAAAATCTTGGGTTAATTATGGACAGGGAACTAAGATATGAACATCACATTAACTTAAAGATACGCAACGCATTTTTCAAATTAAAAACACTCTATAGCATAAGAAATCACTTAACAGTGGAGACGAGAGAACTACTAGTAGACTCCTTGGTTCTCTCGCCTTTTAATTATTGTGATACTGTTTACGGACCTAGGCTCTGGTGCAAAACGGAACGTGCAATACAACGCGTGCAAAACGCCTGCGCCCGGTTTTGTTATGGAATCCCAAAAAGAGATCACATCACCCCATACCTGAATGAGCACGGCATCCTTAATATGAGGGCGAGACGCGAACTGCACATTGCATGTCTTACGCAAAATATTATATATAGTAAGAATCCAAACTATCTATTTGAGAAATTTACATGGATGAAAAATGTCCATCAAAGGAACACGCGATCTCAATCTAAAAACCTTCTATTTGTGCCGGTTCATCGAACGAGTGGTTATAAGGGTTGCTTCAAATATGCAGCCTCTAAAGTGTGGAACAACCTCCCTCCACCTCTCAGAAAAAAAATTTGTCGCCAAACTTTTAAAAAGAAGTACAAAATGATACTCTTCCAAAAACAAAAAGATAATAATATTATTTACAAAAAGAAAATAAAAACGAAGACTAAAAAAAAAACGGCCGTATGAAAAATAAAGATACTCAAAATTGGGTTAACCCATATACACATCCACCTCACACAACATAACACTCACACTCACACGCATCTTTCCCACATGCACACACTCTTTCATACATCTCACACATACTGGATATTAATTTAATATACTTTATAATCTTAAGATCTCTATTTTATGCTCAGTACCCTATGTAATTAAAGCATCACAGATGGTGAGTGCTGAAAACCAGTGCTGGCATGGGTCTTCGTACTCCGGAGTCCATGCCGGCTACAACTGAGCAATTCGCCAATTGCCGCCACCGATTCATATATATATATATATAGTAGTGCATAGGTTAATAATTAGTTATAGTTATTATTATAGTTAAGTGATTTGTACCTTATGGTGGGCAATAAAGTTTTCTTATTTCTTATTTCTTATTTCTCTTCCCGTTTAGGTGTGACACTGAATACTATGTTGTATTTATCATCTGAGGCAACATTCTTTTGATGTTAGCTTTTATCGACGACGACACATCAAAACGCTCTAATAATAAATACGTGTGCGATGTCTACGGGGACGGTGACCACTAACCGTCAGTCCGCTCGTCCACTTTCCTCAATAAAACAATTAAAAGACCGGCATACGGGCCACCTGACGGGGAGCGGTCAGCTGACCGCCTGCCGCCACGTGCGACCAGGATATAGCCGGTTCGCTCCCGTCTCCGGAGGCTCTCAGCGTGTCAACGTGCGCAGCATGCAGCATCTTCGACCGAGGTTACCTGCGCCCCCGAGCCGCCGCCGCCGCCGCTGCCGCCACCGCCGCTGCCGCCGCCGGCCGGCTGAAGCGGGGCCGGCTCGCTCGCCCGGTCTGCACACAACACAGTCAGTTCAGGTTA
The DNA here is from genome assembly GCA_947369225.1 of Hofmannophila pseudospretella. Taxonomy (NCBI): domain Eukaryota; kingdom Metazoa; phylum Arthropoda; class Insecta; order Lepidoptera; family Oecophoridae; genus Hofmannophila; species Hofmannophila pseudospretella. Next base: position 21,001,476 of record OX376312.1, read on the forward strand.
CGTTCGTCCATTGGTACTATTCATTATTCGAGTAGATATGAGACTCGTTTCACCGTGTAACACAACTTGTTCAACAACAGGAGCCGTTTAACGCCGCCGGCGGCCGAGTGCTCGCGCCGCGGCCGCGACGATGTCTCACGTCTGATCTCACACGGGCGTCGGCACGCGGCCCCCACTGTGAGGAGCGTGTAAAAGGTAGCGACGAGTGACTGTCCGGAGCGCCGCCGCGCCGCGTCCGAACAGACCGTGAATTTCACTCACGAAACTCGTAGCTATTCCCGGTGTCCGCCGGCGGCCCGCAGCACGCGGTCAGCGGCCCCCCGCTCGCTTGCTCGGCCGGCGGCCCCCCGCTCGCGGGCTCGGCCGGCGGCGGCGCGGGCGCCTCGCACACCTTGAGGTACGTCTTGATCTCCTCCGCACGCTCCATGTACCTGACACGTGACACACCACGTACACTACACGTTCAATACACACCCTCCCCCTTACATTGCCTCACACCCTCCCTCACGTTCCTTCACACTCCCTCTCTCGCACTCGACCCCGTCCTACACCCGGCGAGGTCGCCAGTCGACGCACTTCTCGCAACAGCCCCACGCCCCCCACCTCGATGGTTTATTTGACACACACATCCCCTTTGCACAAGTCCACACCCTATCTCACGCCGCCCGATTCTCTCACCCCCGCACCTGGTAAGTTTCTCTGTGAGCGCGCTCCGGCGCACGGCGTCCGCCTCGCAGCCGACGCACGGCACGAGGTAGCGCAGGCTGTCGGTGTAGGAGGCGAGCGCGTCCCGCAGCCGCCCCGCGCAGTCCAGCTCGATGGCGCGCTTGATTAGGGACACCGCCTGTACACACACACACACACACCGTCGATACCGTGACAATGACACCCCTTTATTTGTTCACGGGAGGTAATCTTCATAAGATACCCGGTCTCCTCGATGAATGTCAACTCACCTTCTCGTAGTTCTCCTTGGAGGGCATGTGGTCGAGGTCGAGGTAGGGGTGCGCGAAGAACTCCGAGTACGAGATACGTTCGTCGGGGTCGTGCTGTAGTAGCCGGGTCACCAGGTCGCGGCACCCCCCGGAGATCGAAGAGGTGGCCGGGATCTGCGGGCCGGGGCGAAGAGGGCGTGTCTGTGAGAATGTACATCGAAGGGCGTGCGGCGTTGCGCGAGTGTCTTGAGCGTGAGGTCGCGCAGTGTGATGCGAAAAGCATTCACTGTGCAAATTCCATGACACACAAATAGAGTACCGACAGATAAAGAAGACGGGTTTCCTTCCATAGTCACATAGGTAATAAGTAATTATACTTGTAAATTGTTACCAACTACGAGTGTTTCATTTCTCCAGCAAGAACCAACGCTATTGCAATAGCGTGCTGTGGCCGGACCATGCGTATGAAAGGTGGTTGTGTGTGTATGGGGGTATGGGGGTGACTGTGTGATAGGAGGGAGTATGTGTATGAGAGATGATAATAATACTGATATAGCTAATACACAAAAGGCCCATAGAAGGGGCCGTGTGTGCTTGCGGTGGTGTACCTCGATGGGCGCGCGGCGCTGTATCTTGAGCATGAGGTCGCGCAGCGTGGCTGAGGAGTAGGGCGCGCGCCCGAACAGGCACTCGTACATTATCACCCCTGGAACACATTTATTAAATAATAATATTATGGAAGCTCAGTGACCCTGATCGATCCTTGGTCTGATCCGGTGATCCAGTTTTAGCTGGATCCGTATCTGTGGATCCTGTGTGGGCTGCGATACCATTATCGCATAGACAGTGTGTGAGATGTGTGTGTGTGTGTGTGTGTGTGTGTGTGTGTGTTTGTGTGTGTAGTGAGGGGGGGGGGGGGTGTGAAACTGACCGACGCTCCAGAGGTCGACGCGGGCGTCGTAGTGTCCATCTCCGCGCAGCATCTCGGGCGCCATGTACAGTGGGGAGCCGCGGATGTTGCGGAGGGTGTCCTCCGTCAGGTGCGCCGCGAACCTGCGCACACACACTCTCAGGCGCACCGGGGAGGGTCGGCACTCGCTCCCACATAATATAGTATTGTTTGTAACAAAAACCCTCCTATAGAGCCGACTTTGAAATCCCGAAAAAAAAACCGCTTTTCCATACGATACCTAACCTATGTGACCGAAAATTATTTAATTTAACAGCAGATTTATCTTTTTCGCGACTCCAGAGTAGACCCCGCGCTAACGAGTGCCGAGTGAGGAGCGAGGAGTAAACTGACCCGAAGTCGGCCACCTTGAGCGTGTACTTGTGGTCCGGGCCGCGCTGCAGCAGCAGGTTGTGCGGCTTCAGGTCCATGTGCACCACGCCTGCAACAGGACACGCGCACCTTCGGTCGGGCCGCCGCACCTCGCACCTCGCACCCGCGCGAGGACGCGACGCGGGGACGGAGGATAACATCCGTTCGGGTTAGAATGGTCCATTTCCCGAAACCGTCTCGAGCCCCAGGTCCATTTCCCAAAACGTCCACGTGTGCAACGCATTGTGTCACGTGGGCGAAACGGGGACGACTCGGAGAATAATCATACGACACGGCGACACGGGGAAGACGCCGTGACGACAATCGTATCGACTTGTACAAATAAGTACGAGCGGGGAAATAGACCATACGAACTCGAACGACAAAATCTGTCAACAGGATCGCTCCATTTTAATCGTCACGACGGCGCGACCCTATCGGTAAACGTTTCCCTCGCTCACCGTCTCGCTTTCTCGCACGGCTTTGGTGGACGGGCGGCCCGGTGGGCTCCCTCTTACTGTTCCGTCTGTCCGGTAATTAGAGTAGGGACGCACCTTTCTCCCGGAGGTACTGGAGCGCGGAGGCCAGCTGCTGCAGGAAGTACAGCACCTGCGAGGACCGCGGCGAGTGTCAGCGGGGCGTGGGGTGAGATCGGTGGAGGTGCGCGTTAGTTACTGACGAGTATTCTTTCTCCTGTGTCACCATAATATAGAGATATCGGAAGAGACCGGCCCCCATAACACGGGGTATCCCGGAGTGGGAGACGGGGTGACATGAAAATGTAAAGGACGCCGTTCGCTTTTTAGTTTATTTTTAGTGCTAGCAACCCGGCTCGGGACACGAATGAGAAAATGATGTCGCTATCTGTGTTACCAGTACTATGAATACCGCTAGATTCGGCAGTAATCTGACGTGAACGATCTCACCGCGCGCCCCGTACAGTCCCGAGGGCGTCGCGCGTCGCGCGGTGCACGCGGTACAGACCTGCTTCTCGGGCACGCGCCCGTAGCGGCGGATGTAGCGCGACAGGTCACCGCCGCAGCAGTACTCCATTATTATGTAGATGTTGCTGCAACACACACGCCAACTACGTTTACCGTGTCCGCTGTACAGTGATAACCAATACTAATAACGATGAACCCTGCAACATTGAGCAATAAAGAATACAGCCAAAACAAAATATTGATACGATAGATTGATAATACACAGAGTGACTAGCACTGGCTGCCCGAGATAACTCTTAGAAACGTGCAGCTTTATTATTCATAATTTGTTTCTGGTATGCCTGTTGCTTCCCATTGATTTCAACAAGAATAGATACGTGTTTCCGCAGCTGTTTCCAGATTTATTTGATTTTACAGCTAGTACCGTGAGAGTGTAAATGTGTGTAGGTCTCACCGCTGGTCCCAGGTGAAATCCCACATCCTCACGATATGTGGATGAGAGAGACTTCGCAGCAGGCGGATCTCGGTCACCAGGCTGTCGACGGCGGAGCCCGAGTGCTTCACGCGCGCCTTGTCTATGCATTTGAGGGCCGCCGCGCGCCGCGCGCCCACCTACGGGGTTCACCTCCCTTTTATGTTTGTACGAAAACCGACGGCTATCCAATTAGCGCTGATTACACACGTTGGTGCCTTCTACATGATCGTGACTCATGGTGCCACATCGTGAAGAGGAGCCTTGACATGTGACACTGGCATCGATACCTGGGTGGTCACCAAATTTAGCTACGACTTAAAATAGAACGGTCCACTCACTCGTTCATAATCAAGGCTGAACATTCATTTAGGTTTAGCTTTAGATTTGGCGGTCACCCTGGAATCGAAACCATTGTCACTCAATATTCTTGTAGTCTCTTTATGACATGCTCGGGGCCCGTCTGTCATCCCGGGGTGAACAGTGAAATGGCACTCTTCGAGCATGTCTCTCATTCATTATTGTCAATAAATGTTTTTATTTTAATTTTATTTTCAAGTTTGGCAAACAATCCTGACCCTGCTGAAACCTTCCATAATGTAAACCGGCCGACACACTGAGGTCATCACAGCTGCTATAACTTTTAGTACTTTATCGATTTAACTTTGTCATATTCATAGCAATGTGAAAACATAAAATAAACTATCGTGACAAGGTTCTACAGAGTAAGTATATCAAAATGGGAGCAATCGGGGTCGAGATGTTGATGCTGAGGGGGCACTGAGGAAAACTATTAGGAAAATTCTGATTTGTTAATAAATAAACTGTGTCAGAAAAATCATAAAATGAACCGACTCGGAGATATTTATTAAGTTACATTGCATTGTGACAACCACGCAGAGAGTCCGCGGACGATGTCACTCTGCGCCCCGCTGTCGACGACACTCACGGAAATCAGAACAAAACTAGGAGTCGAAAATATCAATGTTTATAACTAATTATAACATTGAATATGCCTCAATCGCACAGAATACCCGCTCCAACATTACACCGAAAGCGAGAGATAGCTACGGACAATAAAATCGTATCAAATGATCCTATTTAAACAGGCGTTTACTGGCGGCTGCGTGTTTACCTTGGTGTAGGCCTTGTACACGGTGGAGTAGGAGCCCGAGCCGAGTCTCTCGGTCACCACGTAGCCCTCCACCTTCGGGAACGACATCGCGTTCGCTCTCCTCACTTTATCGACACATTTTGTTTAGGAAAACACCGATTCCTATTCCTCCATTCCATTACCGATCAGCATTGATTGATATGCGATTTGATTGACGAAATGACAAAATAAAATGTCATCAACAAGAGAGCGTTCAAAAAACCGGTTGAATTAATTCACGAAGACAACTGACCGTATTCCATTACCGCGTTAACAGCTGAAAATTTATCAAACTTATATCAGACACGAGCAATGGAATATGAACACTTGTTAACGTGAATAATTTCAACTGGTTTTGGAACGCACTCTAAGTCGGTTGTCACTCGTCAATGTTCGTTCGTTCTCAAGATATAGGCCAATAAAGAATTGGCAAACTTTTGACTAGAGATTTTGTACGGGGAGTGAGCATTAGACTGCATTAGACCCGACGGCGGACGACCATAACATGTTGCGAGTAGGGAAGGCAGCCGGCGAGCACGGCACCGAGGCACGGGGCTAGTAAAGCTGGTGTGACGCACAAACCCCTCTATACCGCTTATATACAGCCAACAAACGCAAAATCCTATTTTTGTGTTTTAAGTTGGTCGAGGTCCGAGTGACAATCATACTTAACACTGAGATAGTGTATTATCTCCAAATTTTGGTAAAATAAAATTTTACCTTCACCTAGTGTGAACATTAAAAAATTCCAATAAGAATTGGGACTTTGAAGAATTTCGAGCCGACGGCTAAGTTTTAATTTTATTAAAACTTAAAAACTAATTATTTTGAAATAATTAGTATATAGTTGTACTACTTGAAGATCTGATTATGACCAGGAGTAACGATAATCAGATCATTAAGGTTTTAGTTATTTATTAAAACATATATTCTCTTGTAATGTCTGTGGCGGGATCATGTACGAGTTAAGTTCGAGAATACTCCACCATCTGACTACTTACTCGTATCGTCGGGATGATAATCTTCAAATTCTTCTAGGTTCATATTGTGATATTGAAGTTCACTTACTTTTGCCTGGTTATCGTCAGATTCTCAAGGTTTTAGATGTCAGAAACGCACCATGAAACTGAATATTTGAGCTCAAATTCGAACCACCTAGCTATTACCGTTCCAGAGATCCCTTCTGATATCAAAGATATTCCAATCCATCATGGAAACCACTGGTCCCATTTAAAAAAGTAAAAAAGATAAAATAAAAGTGATAAATGATAATTGATAAAAGTGTTCTCACACTCGACAAAATTCTCTATTAATTTGTTTATGGAGTTCGTTTATTGATCAAAAAATCGAGTCGCCTTCCGAATGAATAAACATCCGAATGAGATTTTTTTTTACAATGAAATTGTTTTTTTTTCGGAGTACTCCCATCCCATCAGACTTCGTAGATCATTGCAACCTCTTACGTAAGCTTGATAAATATGGTATTAGAGGTAATGCTTACAGCTGGTTAGAAAGTTGTCTAAAAGGTAGACAGCAGTGTGTTGAGTTGTCTGGAATCTCCAAAACAGAGAGTAAAGTACCACTCAGAATTACTCAGAGATCAAACTTTCGTGGAAACAGCTCTGGCGTACCACAAGGTAGTATTTTAGGACCCCTGCTATTTCTACTGTACATAAATGATCTCCCAGAAGTAATTGATCATCAATGCATTCTATTTGCTGACGACACAACTCTAATAGTAAAATGTGATCAAAAAGAAACTTTTGAATCAAAAATAAACGAATCGTTAGATAAGATTGTAAAATGGATGGATAACAACAATCTACACTTAAACATTAATAAATCGAAAGCCATGCAATTTTATTCATATAACGCGAGACCCTTGCAGCTGCATGTGAGTCATGACGGCAGAAGAGTAGAGGAAGTAAATTCCACTACATTTTTAAGTTTTGTTATTGATACACATTGTAACTGGAAGGCCCATGTTGAGCATATTTGCGGTAAATTGGATCGTTTTGTATTTGCGCTAAGACGCCTAAGACAGACAGTGTCGCAACAGGCTGCAATTACCGCTTATCATGGATATGTCTCTTCTGTGCTCAGTTATGGTTTGATTTTGTGGGGTAACTCAGTAAACGTAGACAGAGTGATCCTCATACAAAAAAAGTGTATACGAGTAATATGTGATGCATGGTTCTTAGATAGTTGTAAACCTCTTTTTAAGAAACTAAATATATTGCCACTCCCATGCATGTACATAAGAGATATCTGCGTATTTGTTAAACAGCATCCAATGTACTTTAAAAAACATTCAGATGTTCATGAAAGACAAACCAGACACAAGGACAGGCTATACCTTCCGAAATGTACCTTGGACATAATTATATAAGAAAAATGTATGTTGTATGGCGATATACATTTATAATAAGTTACCATCTGAATTGAAAGCCATGCCGTTAAATGAATTTAAAAGGAAAATGTATAATGAATAATTGCTTCTACAGTGTTAAGGATTCTTTTGAGCACAAAGTTAGTGCTTAATAATAATATTTGATATAAATAATTTGACATTTAAATTAAATTGACATGTAATCACTATATTAATATTTCTTGTAAATAGTTCTCGTAATCTAAAGCGTATTAGTTAGCTTCGTATCAATTTTTTTTTAATTTTTAGTTTTATGTTATCTATTATATAAATTTGCACACCACAATGTGGTAGGATATACTGGAACTACCTATGTAATTTTAAGATCCTTCATAACGTATATTCTTGCAAATAAAAATTCATTTCATTTTCATTTCATTTCATTTCATCAGGTCATGCGTGAATTTTTTCTCACTATGTCGTGCACATCACTTCTACTGTGCGACTGCGCGCAATCCGCGGCTCACGTGGCCGCGCGCGCGCTGACGCGTCCGTCTCCCGAACAACTCGAGCTCCCGTGGAGGACGGTCCCGGCCCTCCGGCAGGTGACCCACTAGTGAGTGCGCGACCTGATGCGAGCTGGTCGCCCCGGCCGGCGGCGGTGGCTTCCGCACGAGCCGACTCATCGGGGTTATTGTATGTACAGTAGAGGTCATGGCGGGCGTGGAGGTGGACAATAAACACCGTAATTCCTGTTAAATTAGGTAGTGTCCTGCTTGCAGGAAGCATTTTTTTGCATTTTGCCGTTTGTAGAGTTTCAAAATCAAACAGCTTCGATAACATACATGGTTGAGCATAATGTTTTTGAAAGGAAATATTTAAGTGCTTTAGGAACGTGCCAAATCATATTTTCCACTCGGCCAAATTCACCCTCGACTAGCGTGTGCCCAGAGCCGGAAAAGAAGAAAAAAAAACAACTGTCATTGAAAAAGCCCGCGCCGCGCTTCATGCAAATTTTCTTCGCCGCTTCAGAAAACCTGAAAACTAAAAATTTTCGAGGATATTGTGCGATAAATGTGCTAGTGATAGTGCCTTCACGCAAGGATTATTGGTTTGGTAAGTGGAAAAGTTTTCTTACATATTTCACTTCAAATTCATTGTGTTCAAGGGAGTCTGAAGGTGGAACCAACCCGCATCGATGATAAAGTGAATTTTCCACTAAATTCATCATAAAATGGTCCTATCGAGCCTGGATTCGCTTTTCTAGATATTTATCCCTTTCCCGCGACCCAAGAAAGTTATTTTCATTGTGCAAAACGCCCGCGTACAGTTCGTACAATTTTGTGTTTGTTGGCCAATTTTGGCAAAAGAAAACTTAGTTATTTAGTTTACTTCGCATTTTTGTGGCCATTTCTTGTTATAGTACGTTTATTTATCCATTTAATTTGCGTATCCGTGTGTTTCACGGGATTGTTATATAGTTTTGTCCAGTGTTTGTCAAACTTTATTATTGCACCATGGCAGATGACAAAAAAGAATTAGAGAGCAGCGGTGGTGAAAGCATAGAGTTGGCTAAATTATTAGTTTTAGTATAGGCGAAAAAACAGTCTTATTTTGGGCGTTTACAGCGTATTTATGAATCAATCCCAAAGTAAAAAAATGATGCCTACTATTCATCGTTTTTACAGAAAGTTACAAACATTGATAAAATTAGAAACGAGTTTACTCAAATGGTAGACGAAGCAAATAACCTCAACTTAAAACTAGACAACAAGTACACTCCTAATTTTGAAGCGATATGGGCTTTCCAAGACTTGTATGGTGCAATCAATCAATTTTGTACAACAATCTACATCTATCAATTTACTACTTCCTAACCATGCCGTGTTCACACGTTAAGGGTTACGACCTAGCTCATAACTTTATATTGATTTTTATGTAATTTCTATGGTTGTAATCTGTTGTGTTTACCTAATAAATAAATTAATCAAACAGGTTATACAAACTTTTTCACAAATTTTTAATTATTCAACAACAATTCCAATAAATAATAATAGCAAAAATATGGTAAGGTTAGAGAAATGCTTATTGAGTCTTTCAATTCAATGGTACATACCAAATTACAGATTTAGATGATGCTCTACGTGTATGATATTTGATATCTAAACTTTTCACTTAACCTTTCGGTAAAGCCGCATATGGCTAGGCTGGCTATCTACCTGCCCGCAGAAAATTACTCATTAATGTACAATGCACTTGTTAAGAAATATACAGACGACATATATTGTATGTATAATATTTTAATACCAAGTCTCGTGCAACATTTTTTTGTTATAAAATGGTTTTGTGAACCATTGTCAATAAGAATCCTGACAGGTTGCATAACTGAATGCATATCTTTAATATAAACAATCACACTGCCTAACAAAACAGTTTTATTATTGCGTTGCGCGAGCGGGTTATTATGGCTACACAAAGATATAGCTTCTTCCTGTCTATCAGGAATAAATTCTTTGTTGTCATGCTTTTCGTATTCTGACCTAAGAAGAATTTCTCTCAGTTCTTACTCAAGTTGAGAGCATCTCACGTCCACTTTCTGTTTTGAGTTCTGATCCTGGTGAACCCACTGCTCTTACACCTGCTCATTTTCTTACTTTGGGTCCGCTCAGTACATTACATTTAGTAGATACGGCGTCACAATCACTATCATTACTTAACCGGAAATACTTACTGGACAAAATTATAGAATCTTACTGACCTGATTTTACCACATTACAACACACACACATACACACAACACACACATACAACATTGCACTTACGAATGTTAATTTCCTATCTATTCTTAACCCCAGAATTTTGATGTCGTTTGACAGGGCTTGCTTGCTTCCTACAGAATTTCTTCCAACTTTCGATCTGTACTTTCTTAGCTGTTTTTTCTTACATTTCTTTTGCTTCCAGGTACTGTTTTACGTCCTTGTCTCTGCGTACTGGTGCGGCGCAGGATACAGGGCGTTTCTTCGTGGTCATATCCCTCTTCAGGTTGGCGAGTTCATCATTCCACCAAGGTAATTTGATTTTATTTTTGTGTATTCTTCTTGGTTAGGTTAGGTTTGGGTTAGGTTAGGGTTTGGTTAGGTTTGGGTTAGGTTAGGTTTGGGTTGGGTTAGGTTTGGGTTGGGTTAGGTTTGGTTTGGGTTAGGTTAGGTTTGGGTTAGGTTTGGGTTAGGTTAGGTTTGGGTTAGGTTAGGTTTGGGTTAGGTTAGGTTTGGGTTAGGTTAGGTTTGGGTTAGGTTAGGTTTGGGTTAGGTTAGGTTTGGGTTAGGTTAGGTTTGGGTTAGGTTAGGTTTGGGTTAGGTTAGGTTTGGGTTAGGTTAGGTTTGGGTTAGGTTAGGTTTGGGTTAGGTTAGGTTTGGGTTAGGTTAGGTTTGGGTTAGGTTAGGTTTGGGTTAGGTTAGGTTTGGGTTAGGTTAGGTTTGGGTTAGGTTAGGTTTGGGTTAGGTTAGGTTTGGGTTAGGTTTGGGTTAGGTTAGGTTTGGGTTAGGTTTGGGTTAGGTTAGGTTTGGGTTAGGTTAGGTTTGGGTTAGGTTTGGGTTAGGTTAGGTTTGGGTTAGGTTAGGTTTGGGTTAGGTTAGGTTTGGGTTAGGTTTGGGTTAGGTTAGGTTTGGGTTAGGTTAGGTTAGGTTTGGGTTAGGTTAGGTTTGGGTTAGGTTAGGTTTGGGTTAGGTTAGGTTTGGGTTAGGTTAGGTTTGGGTTAGGTTAGGTTTGGGTTAGGTTTGGGTTAGGTTAGGTTTGGGTTAGGTTAGGTTTGGGTTAGGTTAGGTTTGGGTTAGGTTAGGTTAGGTTTGGGTTAGGTTAGGTTTGGGTTAGGTTAGGTTTGGGTTAGGTTAGGTTAGGTTTGGGTTAGGTTAGGTTTGGGTTAGGTTAGGTTTGGGTTAGGTTAGGTTTGGGTTGGGTTAGGTTTGGGTTGGGTTAGGTTTGGGTTGGGTTAGGTTTGGGTTGGGTTAGGTTTGGGTTGGGTTAGGTTAGGTTAGGTTAGGTTAGGTTAGGTTAGGTTAGGTTTTTTTTTTTTTTTTTTGTATGTACTGCTAGTTTCCCCTGACATGAGTCAGGGCCTTTTTCTAACTGTACACGGACTTTGACGACTACTTTTCTTTTTTCAGTCCTTGTTCTGTTGGATGGTTGTGAGTAAGTATTTAACTATTCACAGGTTCGTGTTTTTTATTGCAGATTGTGTTATGTGTTGTGTTTATGTTGTCATGTTTTTTATTCCATAGTGTTTCTATACCATTACAAATATACGTATATATTTTTCATTGTCTCTCTTTTCTTTTCTTTTTTAACATTTTTATTTTTTAAACATTTTTTTTTTTTTTTTCTTTTCTTTTTGTTTTTTCTTTTACTTTTTTCCTATATTTAGCTAATATAAACTTAACATAATTCAATATGTTAGTTTATATTATTTTCTTATTCTATATTAATTTAATGTACACTATGTTATTATTAACTAACTTTTTTCTTCCTTTGTATACTCTTAACATATAACACAGTATATATAATTGTATACCAACTTTCTTACGTCTTATTTCTTTTTATGACATCCTTAGCTACTATTTCACAATATTTTAAAAATTTATTTCTGTTTTCCTTATCTTCTAGTAATTCTGAGACAATGTTCTTGCTTAATTTTAATCCTAATTCTATTTCCAGGTCCATTCTAATGGCATCGTATTTCGGGCATTCCATTAATAGATGCTCTATAGTTTCATCTTTTGCAGGGTCGCAGATGCACGTGGAGCTATCTTTGCATTTGAACCTATGTAAATAGCCCGAAAAACCGCCATGACCGGACAACACTTGAACCAAAACTGGATTCAATTTAATTTTTGATACCGTTCTATAGGCGCGCTCGGCGTCCGGCAAAAACGTTTTTGTGACCGCTGCTTTGTCACTGCTTTGGTACCTCTGATTCCATATACTCGTTGACTCTGTTCTGTAATGGCGTTTAAGAAATGAGACTGGACACTTGTTGTAGTCTGGAGCAGATTTCTTATGTAACGCGGCTTGTTTCGCAAGTTCGTCCGCGCGCTCGTTACCGATCACTCCCACGTGTGCTCTAATCCAGAAAAGACGAATTGTCTTGCCCTGTTCCCTAATTGCTATTAGGTTGTTTTTAATAGCGAACACTAGCGGGTGGAAGGTGTCCCGGTTTTTGAGAAGTTCCAGCGCGGATCTCGAGTCGCTAAAAATATTTATGTTCTGCTCCTTTGCCTCGAGCACTTGAGTCGTTGCTTGGTAAAGCGCGTAGAGTTCGGCCTGAAACACAGTACAGAACGGTTCAAGTTTGAATTTCCTGTGTTTTGTCTCTCTGGCGTCAGTCCAGCAAGACAAAGCAGCTCCAACCTTGCCTTCAATTTTACTCCCGTCTGTATATATCTGTGTTCCAGTGATGTTGAACTTTTCTATGGTTTCAGGTTCGACGTCTTCCAGACATTCGAATTCCACGTCTATGGTTTTTGCCGGATGGTGGGCTTTAAGGTAGCAGATTCTCCGTTCCAGTTCCCTGTCACCTAAAAAATCCTGGGATTTCCCTCTCTTTGCTTCATAAAGACGGGCCGCTTCTTTGACTCGAAGGTCCAGAGGAAGCAGTCTCGCCAAGATTAGTGCGGCGTTTAGGGAGACTGTTCTATATGCCTTGCATATTTTTTGTGCAAAGACTCTTTGCACGGTGTTGAGTTGCTTTTGAATAGATATTTTATCTGCCGCCACCGCCCATACTCCTGACGCGTACAATATAATTGGTTCAATTACTGCCACATATATCGTTCTGATGATCTCCGGGTTAAGTCCCCATGTGATCTTTGCGGTCCTGGACAGTTGCTTATATATGTTTGCAGCCTTTCGACATACCAGAGCAACGTGTTTTTGGAAGGTGAGTTTGCTGTCTATGGTAAGACCTAGCAGTTTGATCTCCTCCACTAGTTGTATGTTTGTTCCTTCCATGTGCAGATGTATAGTGTCGTACTTGAGTTTCTTTGTGACGACCATTGCGTTAGTTTTATGTGGCGCAAACTTTAATTTATTTGTAATACCCCATTTATGCACGTATGCCAAGGTGTCGTTGGCTTGCTGCTGAATGTCCGCTGCTACTTTCCCGGAGAACACCAGAACGACATCGTCCGCGAAGGCTTGGCAGTATACTTTCCGTTCCTGTAAACCATCCAACAGAGGATCCAAGATCAGATTCCAATAGGTTGGACCTCCTATTGACCCTTGTACGCAGCCTTTCGTAGTCGTTTTCATGTATTCAGTTCCCGCGTATCTCACACACACCCTTCTGTCTTCCAAGTAACCTTTTACTAGGTTACGCAGGTTATAGGGGCAGCGTTTTTCCGCCAGTCGATGCCTCAATGCTGGCCACCAAGCGTTGTCGAAAGCCCCTTCAATGTCCAAGGAAACTATGACATTGATTAGTTTATTTTGTAAGTTTTCCGAGACATGTGTCATTAGGTCGTACAGTGAATCCTCGGTACTCCTTTGGGGGACGAAGCCGTATTGACTAGGGTTCGCTTTGGGTTGTAGATGCCATCTAATTCTCTTTACCAACATTTTCTCCAATATCTTGCCCAGCACTGATAATAGTCCTATGGGCCTGTATGATTTGGGATTAGTGTAGTCATCTTTTCCAGGTTTCCTTAACACTATTACCATGGCTTCTTTCCAGGGCTTGGGGAAGTGTGACAGTTCAAGACACTTATTCGCTATACTCAGGAAGACATCCTCGTCTTGCTCTATGGCCGCTGCACATATATCTGCGGTAAGTCCGTCTGGTCCAGGTGCTTTACGTGGATTGAAGCTCGTCACGGCATGCCGGAGTTCAGCTCTAGTGAAGGGCGGGTCTGCTTTATCTTCCGGTGAGAGCTCGTCGGCTTTATTGGCTTTTTCTCGAACGCGCTGATGTTCGGCGTTGTCTTCCTCTTCTCGATCATCGGGGTAGAATGTCTCGGCCAGCAGTTTGGCCGATTCTCTGACATCCACTAGAGATCCCTCCTTCATCAGCGGTTGATCTTCGTATTTCCTGCTTGATTTAGAGATAACTCTATATATTCCATCCCACATGCTTTCTCGATCTTGCTTTGTACAGAAGGTTTTCCAGCTTGCTGTTTGTGCTTTTGTCGCTTCTTCTTCATAGATCTCCTTGGCTTTGAGATATTGGTCTATCACCCACGGTTTACGTCGTGGAGCTGCATTCGCAATTCTTCTTTTCTTAGTTGTCATCTCTCTTTTTAACCCCTCCAGCTCCGAATTCCACCATGGTATATTGATTTTGTTATTTATTTTAATTTTTGGGATAGTCATGCTACTTACATTTTGAATAATTTGGATATATTTATTTATTTTTTCTTCTAATATTTCTATTGTATATATATTGTCTATTTCTTGTTTATTTACATTATTTTCCTCGAATTGTTCTTTTAATTTCTCTCTAAATTCTGACCATTTAGCCTTCTTTGTATTATATATTCTCGTGGTTTTTACCTGTCTGTTTTCTGTGGGCTTCTTCAATTTGAGGTTAAAGTTAATAGCGTTGTGGTCAGAGCTAGTTAGGTCCTTATTTACTTCCCAGTCGTGTATAGCTCCAAGCAACCCGGTTGTGCATGCTGTTATATCCACGTGGCTTTTGTATCTTTTACCTCCTCTAATGGTGTCGAAAGTAGGTTCAACCCCTGCGTTCAAAATGTGAAGATCCAGTTCCTCCAACGTACCCGACAATGCCTCTCCTCTGTGGTCCTCTGACTCACTTCCCCACCAGAAACTCCAAGCATTTGCGTCCCCTCCAATAATTATATGGCTAGCTTCGATCTTCGTTAGGATGTTTTTGATTTGCTCCAGATACGGCTCTATCGGCAAGGAGTCCTCTAAATAGATTGACAGCACACCCACTGTCCAGTCACTAGTTTTTAGTATAGCTACTGCTATATTTTCAGTTGTCAGTGCGGGATTTTCAATGACCTCCACACCGTCGTCAAAAACCACGATTGCTGCCTTGATGGGCTTTGTCCGGTTGTGGGTGCGCTGGACCACTCGTGTTCCTGTATGACGTTTAAGTTCGCCTTGGGCCCCAATGTATGGTTCTTGCACCATTGCGAAGCAAACTTTTCTTTTATCGGCTTCTAGAAGTAACTCCTGTGTTGCAAGCCTCTTTCTTTGAAGATTGGCTTGTACGACTCGGTATGTGCAAAAGTCTGTTGGTGTGCGTGTAGATACTGCGGTACTGTCTATAATAATGCCCGTGTCATCCTTAGCAGTACGCTACTGTCGAGCGAGCTAGTGCTTCCCAGCGTTTCCTCGTTGGGCATTCCTTGTGGAAGGCGTTGTGGTCTGTCTTATCCATGTTAGCATTGCAGCAGTTGCGACACGAGGGTGTGCCCTGCGCCAGCCAGTCCGCGCAGTCCGCGCGCAGATGCGGGCCGCCACAGTGACTGCACGCATCCTCGGCCTCGGTGCACAGTCTCTTGCCGTGGCCGTAGCCCAGGCATCGCGTGCACTGCACCAGCGGCGATTGGTCTTCTACGCGCACTCGTTGAAGGTCTATGTGCAAACGTTCAGCCGCCGTAAGTCTTATCCAGATTTGTGGGGACACCTGCACGATGATGTGGCTAGTGTGGATATTTCGGGTTTTTCGCCTGTATTTAACAACTATCCTCTGGTCCTCAGAGGGAATGTCCTTTAACAGATGGCCATTTTGGTTCTTTATGGCCGTCACTATGTCTTCATCCGTATTGAATGATAATACGTCCTTCATGATGACAAGTGGATCTTTATTTTTCACCGCTTCCACTTGCAGGTGTTGCCCCGACTGCTTGATGCTATCTGTCAGCTTTTTCAGTTCATCTTTTGATCGACAGCCGACTATGACCTTTTGATCTCTTGCCTTCCGCAATCGTTCAACTCTAATACCTGAGTTCTTCGCGTCTACCGCGGTTCTAATTTTGTCTATAACTCCTCCACTTGTATCTTTTTCGTCGCTCGAGGAAACGACCACCGAGTGGAGAGGTTTCCGTGTGGGTAGATGTTGTTTCCCGGTAATCGATGCTACTTGGGCATACGTTGGTCCTTGCCCGCCTGTATCGATTAGACGGGTCTGTTGTAGCTGGTCTGTTAGCGCTATTGTATGCTTCTTGCATTCCGTCACGGTTTGGGTGTGCTCTTTCAGATTCTCGATTAGTCGCTCCACGAGCGCAGCGGATGGAGGAGCGCTATGGTCGGAGGGGGTATTTTCCCTCAGACTGAAGCGCTCTTTTTCAATTTTAAGTTGCGCGGCCGCGCTGTCGGCTCGCGTTTTCTCTAAATTTACTAACAGCGTGTTCCTAGATTCGCTCAAACGCAGAATTATTTCATACATGCTTGTCAGGTTCTTTGTTACTATCCCTTTTATCGATGATTTTATGTTCCCAGATTGTTCCAATTGAAGTTTGGCTTCCTGGTAGAGCTTGTTTGCTTTCGCTGACAAACTGGCCAGTGAGGTGGAGGCCTCTGGTGTAGAGGTGCTCGTGTGGCTGAAGGCCATGTCAACTGCGGGCTCCGTTACTTCCGCTGATGGTCCAGCTTTGTCTGAAGATTTCGGGCTAATGGCGCTCGTCGACGTGTTCCTCTTTGACAGCACTCCGGCTGTAGTGACCGAAAATTTCGGCTTTGTAATTTCCGGTTTCGAGGTCATGATTGCAAGCAGGGGTCACAATGAAACAACACAAAACAAAAATCCAAACAAAAAACAAAAATAAAAAAATAAATAAAAAAAAAAAAATTTTTTTTTTTTTTTTTTCCTTTCAAGAAGTCTACCAGCTCTATGTAGAGTATTGCCCGTCAATGGAAAGCGCCTGCCAGGGCGGTCACTGTGTCGAAAACCCCGCGCCTCTACGACCGATAGATCCGAAGTTATGAGCGTTTGAAATAATTCAAGATGGCGGCTCAAAATGGCGGGTAAAAGTGTATTGGCTGTAACTTTGGATCCCTATGTCGCAATTGCGCGGTGTTTGGACTCGTTGAACTCAGATGTGTAAGTCCTGTCTATACATTGCATAAAATTCTTAAAAAAAATTTTTGACTCTATGTAGAGCACGTGAGTATGTACACAGTCCTATTAATGGAATCCCTCGAAACCGCAGGTCTCTGCGATCAATATTTACTGAGCTATAACAGTTTGAAGTTTTCCAAGATGGCTGCCAATATGGCGGCCTAAAACGTAACTTCGACAGTTCTTGACCGAATCCAGCCGTTCTTGGGCTCGTTTTACAGGGATTTTTGGACCCAGTCCAATGATGCCAGTTCCGTGTTGGTAACTTGACCCCCGGATTTGATTTTTTCAAAAAATGCCTAAATTTATACAAAAAATACTGTAAAATTTTTGTTTTACGCTAGAATTTCTGGAAAAATTTGTATTATTGTACTAATATAAGATGCTAATATACTGTAATGTAAAGTTCTCTCTAGCGCTTGTTTTTCAGGTACCTCGTGTTTTGTTCAAATTTTATAAAGTTAATATTTCACTATTTTAACACCGGAAAAATTTGAAATTTTGTATACTACTAAAACTAATTATTGTCCTTATTGCTGTAATTTAAAAACTATATGTCGTCGATCGTTCTCGGAAGTTATGAATTTTTGAAAATTGTCACTTTTTAATTTGGTCTATAATTCGGTCAAAACTTAACTTTTTGTGGGGCTTGAAGTTCCTGCCTGCTGAGTTCCACTTCCCTCGTAATGTTCCGTCGTCAGTTTTTCTCCGGCAGCTCTGGATCAACGACCTCGTGTGCACGTGGTTTTTACTTTTTTGTGCGTAGTTCTTCGAATTTCGGCGGGAAAAATCCGAAACTTTGGGGTAAGTTGAGGACCGCCAGGGCACACACAACTGCACTATAAAATTTTGGGGTTGTCGATCGTTCCAAGGCAGCGCACTCGATTAAACGTTCGAAATTTTGCACTTTTTCACTTTTCCGTTTATACTTCATTTATTTTCACTGCGATCCAAAATGTTTTGTCACTATCACGTCCGCCTCACTTTTCCGCGTCTTTTGATATATAGCACACCGCGGTACGTCAAAATTTTCCTATTTTTAGTATTTTTCTGTCGCGGAGCACTCGTTTCTCGATGCTCACGCGGCGGCGCGTGAAGTGTGACTGGTTAGGTTAGGTTAGGTTAGGTTAGGTTAGGTTAGGTTAGGTTAGGTTAGGTTAGGTTAGGTTAGGTTAGGTTAGGTTAGGTTAGGTTAGGTTAGGTTAGGTTTTTTTTTTTTTTTTTTTTTTTTTTGTGACCGCGCAATTGTCTCCTCTGACACAGGTCAGAGACGTTGTTATTGCGGTATTTGCTCGTATAAGCAGATTTCACATGCAAATAGTTACATGGAATACACAATAATGCACAAATGATGATGCGGACAGGAGATAGGTATGGGAGTGTAGGGCCAAATAAATAAATAATGTAATATGTAATAAATACTATAATATATAAATGGCACCTTTCCATGACTTTTCCTTTTTTTTTTTTTCATTTATATTTTCTTTAGTGTATTCCATAGTACAATTTTTTTTTTTTTTTTTTAATTTTTTTTTAATTTTTGGAACTTGTATTTATGTTCTTTTTATGCCATATTTTTTTTTTTTCCTTTTTTTTTTTTTTTATATTTCGAGCTTACAAGCAAATACAATGGTTTCTGCGGTTTGTAACATTGCAATTAATAAAAATAAAGTAAAATATAAAATAATAATTTAAAAGTAAAATAGGTATTATAACCCAAAACAAAATTTTAATAACATTATAACTTAGCCTGTATTCTATTAATTAAATTCAAAATGTAAAGGCTCAAAATAAAATGAAGTTAAAGAGAAATTTAAAATTACAGTAATTAAAAAAAATAATCAAAAACCATCGTTCCATAGTGCCGTGCTGCCGTTCCGCCGACACACTATCCTCATCACCTTCGCGCAGAAGTGGGCGAATGCGGACTTTGTGGTTTTGCCCACAAGTAGTACGCTGAGGTTCTCCCGCGTCACAGCGGTCTCGGTGGCCGCCTCAAGCTGCTGTCGCTCTGCGGCAAAGCGCGGGCAGTCGGCGAGCAGGTGCGGGACGTCCTCGACGGCCCCCGGCTCGCATGCGCACCACGGCGTGTCGCGCAGCTTGAAGCGGTGTAGATATTGTCCGAGACCGCCGTGACCCGTGAGAACCTGCGTGATCAGCGCGTGCGGTCGCGTCTGCACCGCGTACCGGTATGCGCAGGCCGCGTCCGGCAGGAACACGCTGATGGGCCGGTCGCGAGTGAGCTCCGCGTACGTCGCGCTCCACTCGACCAGCGCGTCCTCCCGGATCACCCTCCTGGCGTACGATACCGGCACGCAGTCATAGTCCGCCCTCTTCTTACTGTTGAGGGCCGTGTTTTTGGCCAGCTCGTCGGCCCGCTCGTTGCCGGGCGTGCCGACGTGGGCCCTTAGCCAGAACAACCGCACATCCACACCGGCGGCATACAATTCGGTGATTGTTCGCTGGATTCTGAAGGCGACGGGATGCTGGGAGGTTGGGTCTTGCAACAAGTCTAGCGATGATTTACTGTCTGTGAATATGTTTATTTGGTTTTCCTTTAACCTTCCAGCTAATTCCGTCGCCTTCAGAATCGCCACCATCTCGGCCTGGAAGACGGTGCAGAAGGGCTCGAGCCGCAGGGTGCGGTACTCGACCTCCGCCCCGTCCCGCCAGACCGTGACCGCAGCTCCCACTCGTCCCTCTATCTTGCTGCCGTCCGTGTAGATGTGCGGGCCCCGGACGTCGTGCCTGGTGAGCGTCTCCTCGGTAACCGTCTCTATGTCGGTGTATTCGACGGGCACCCGGCGGGCCGGGTGTGGCATGTCCAAGTGACTGATTCGTTCCTCCAGCGGCCGGTCCATGGTGGGCCCCAGTGGCTCGCCCCGCTTCACCCTGTAGAGGCGCGCGGCCTCGCGCACACGCAGGTCGAGCGGCAGCAGGCCGGCGACGGCGAGCGCGGCCGCGAGCGACACCGTGCGATACGCGCGCGCGATTTTAAGCGCGAAGCCGCGCTGGACCGCGCGCAGGCGTTCCACATTATACTGTCGCTCCACGGCCGGCGCCCACACACTCGCCGCGTACAGCACCACGGGCTCCACCACCGACACGTAGAGGATCCGGAGGATGTCCGAGTTCAAGCCCCATGTCACCTTCGCCGCGCGTTCTAATTGCTTAAATATATTAATTGCCTTCTGGCAGACGGCGGTGACGTGGGACTTGAAGCTCAACCTATCGTCCACGATGACTCCGAGAAGTCTAAATTCCGGCACCACCTCCAAATCTCGACCGCCCATGTGTAAGACCGGGGCGCCGACGCCCCGCCTGTTGGTTAGCACCATGCATTTCGTCTTGGTCGGTGCGAACCTCAGCTTATTGTCGGAGCCCCAGTCATACACGACGGCCAGCGCGTCGTTTGCTTCCTCTTGCAGGTCGGTGATGGAGCCCCCTGAAAACACGAGCACAATATCGTCGGCGAAGGCTTGCGCGCGCACACCTCGCTCCGCGAGGCGCGCCAACAGCGGGTCGAGTAGCACGTTCCAGAGGGTGGGTCCCGCGATGGAGCCCTGCACACAGCCGCGCGTGCTCTCCTTCACGTGCTCCTCGCCCGCGTACACGACGCGCACCGCCCGCTGCGAGAGGTATGACGACAGCAGACGGTACACATTTGAGGGGCAGCCCCGCTGCAATAGTTGGACCTTGATGGCAGGCCACCACGCGTTGTCGAAGGCCCCCTCTATGTCCAGCGAGATGAGGATGCAGATCCTTTTCTTTTCGACCTGCTCCCTCAGGTGCCGGACGAGGTCGTAGAGGGAGTCCTCCGTACATCTTTGGGGCATAAAGCCGTATTGTAGCGGGCTCAATGTGCGCAGCACGTGCCACCGCAGCCGCCCCACCATCATCTTTTCGAGGATCTTGCCCAACACCGCCAGCAGCCCTATCGGCCGATAGGAGCGCGGATGGGCGAGATCCTCCTTGCCAGGCTTGGGTATAATGCACACCGCTGCCCTCTTCCAGATGGCCGGGAAGCAGTGTACCCTTAGCGCGGCGTTGGCGAGCGCCAGGAAGCGCCCCCCGTCATGCATCACGGCGCGCTCACAGATTGTGGGCGGCAGGCCGTCGGGTCCGGGCGCCTTACGCGGCGCAAAACTGCGCGCCGCCCACTGAAGTTCGGCCGCCGCGAATGGCGGATCGTCGGGCACGCGCGGCGCCTCGCGTTCGGCGCGCGCGCGCACGTCCGCGTGCGTTGGTGCGTCGCACTCCGACTCGTCGTCCGGGAAGAGCGTGTCGGCCAGCAGCCGCGCCGACTCCCGTGCCGACAATGAGCGCCCGTCCGCGTCGCGCAGCAGCTCCTCGGGGCGGCGTCGCGCCGTGCCGCGCAGCACGCGCCACACGCCGTCCCACATACTCTCCCGTTCGCCCGCCGTGCAGAACTCCTTCCAGCTGCGCGTCTGCGCGGCACGCGCCGCCTCCGAGTACTCTTCGCGCACGCGCTGATACTCGGCCACCACGTGCTCGCGGCGGCGCGGCGCCGCGCACCGGATGCGTCTTTTGCGTGTCGTCACTTCTCTTTTCATTTTTTCTAGCTCGACGGACCACCAGGGCGGATCGGCGCGCGCGCGCGGCGGCCGCAGTGCGGGCACTGCTACTTCGCACGCAGCCGTCACAGCCGCCTCATACTCACGTGCAGCGTCCTCGACGTCTTCGGGTGCGTCCAGTGCGGCCAGTCGCTCTGCGTCGAGTGCGCGCCGCCGTAGTTCGCTCGCTAGTGTCTCGTCAAACCGCGGCCAGTCGGCGCGCGCCGCGTGAAACCTGCGCGTTGAGGAACGCGGAGGCTGCGGCGGCGGGCCGGCGGCCAAAAGGATGGCGATGGCCCTGTGGTCGGACGTACTCAAATCGGGCTCGAGGCGCCAGTCGCGCACGCGCGGCAGCAGCGCGGCGCCGCACGCGGTGACGTCCACGCAGCTACGGCACGCGCGGCCGCGCCGCCATACCTCGAAGGTGGGCTCCACGCCCTCGTTGATCACGGTGAGCCCTAGCTCGTCCAGCAGCGCGGCCAGCGCCTCCCCGCGCTCATCGTCGCGCTCGCTGCCCCACCAGCGGCTCCACGCGTTGAAATCGCCGCCCACGAGCGCGCGCGTCGCCCCCAGCGCTGTGATGACTTCGCGCAGGCGCGCCAGGCGCTCGGCGGCGGGCGCGGCCGCACCGGGCTCCACGTAGGCCGACAACACGGCGAGCGGTCCCTCGGCCGTGCGCACCACGCAGGCCGCGAGGTCCTCCGACTGCAGCGCGGGGTCCACCTCCAGACACAACGCCGCATCCAATACTACGATGGCGGCGCGGTTGGGCGCAGCACGGCGCGGCGCGCGTGCCTGCACGACACGCGCGCCGCGCGGCGCCGTCATCTCGCCCACCGCGCCCACGTAAGGCTCCTGTAGCAGCAGTAGCGCCGCGCCACGCCGCACGCCCGCCGCCACCAACTCGGCGGTGGCCAACTTCGCGCGGTTGACATTTGCCTGCAGCATCGACATACCCGGGGTGCCCTTAGCAATATGCCACTCGTGACCGCGCTATGGCGTCCCACCGGCGTCGCACCGGGCACTCGTCGCTGAAGGCGGCGTGCGCAGACTCGGGCGCCGGGCGGCCCTCACGCGTGCAGTTGACGCAGGCGGCGGTCTCGGCGCGGCGCGGGCACTGCGCGCGCATGTGCTCGCCGCCACAGTGCGCACACACGTCTCGCTCGCCATCACATCCTCGCCGCGAGTGGCCATAGCCGAGACAGCGCGAACACTGTACCAGCGGCGAGCGGTCGGCCATTGGCCGTCGCTGCAGCCCCACGTACAAATAGCCGCGGTCCACCATGCGGCGCCACAGTCGCTGTGACACCTCCAACACGGCGTGCGACTCGTGCGCGTTACGCGCGGGCCGCCGGAAGCGCACCCTTGCGCTCTCCTCGCGCTCGTCCAGGCCCTGTGTTACGTGTGGGTTCTGACTCCACACGGAGCGCACTATCTCCTCGTCACTAGTGGCGCGCAGAACGTCGCGCACCTCCACCAACGGGCGGCGGTTCTCCGCCTCGCGCACGGTCAGCTGGGCCGTGCGCAGCCGCTCCGACACCCGCTTGGCGTCCTCCTTGTCGGCACATCCGAGCACCACTCTACCGTCCCGCGCCTTACGGCACCGGTCGACGCGCACGCCATCCGCGCGCGCATCCACCGCCGCACCGATGCAGCTCAAAACGTCATCCGCCGTGTGGCGCGGATCGCGCGACGACACGATAATGGTGTGCGCAGCGCGCGGCGCCGGCGGACCGGCCGCCGCCTCGGCGTAGGAGCGCGGCCCCGCCGCCAGCCCCTCGCGCAGCGCCGCCACCTCGCGCGCCAGCTCGCCCAGCGCGGGCCGCGCGTCGCCCGGAGCCGCGGCCGCGCCGCCCACCGACACGTCGCGCAGGGCGGCGATATCGGCGCGCGCCGCGGCCATGTCTTCGCCGACGGCGCGGTAGTCGCGCAGCACTCCCTCGAGCGCACGCGCGTGCTGCTCCGAGGCGACGCGCCGCCCGCGCTCTAGTTCCTCGTAAAGACGGCTGCGCGACTCGGCCAGCCGGCACACGAAGGTCTGCAGCAGGTGCAGGGTCTCCACGACCTGCTCGCGTATTTCCCGCTTCAGGTTTCCCGCCGCCTTACTACAGAGCAGGTCCTTTGCCTCCTGTACTGCGCCGGTGGCGCGCTCGGCAGCACCGCTGAGGCCTGCGACACTCGCCAGGCGCGACGCGCTCAACGCCGGCGCGCCCGATCCGGGGCCGCCGGACCGCAAGGGCGTGCGCCCCTCCGAGCCGGCCCCCGCCGCGGCCGCGCCGCCGCACTCAACAGTCAGCCTGGCGAGCCCCGGACTAGGCTCGGAGCGCGCGTCCTGGGGCCGCGCTGCGTCGCGCGGGCCGCGCGCCGCCTGCGACAGGTCGGCCCGCGCGCCGCCCGCCGGCCGGGTCCCGGCACCGCGCCCACGGGCCACCGCTCCTCTAGCAGACGTGGTCGATTTCGCCGACATGCTAGTTCTTTCTGGTGTACTGTACCACTAAGTTTAGGCTAAACACTCTTAATGCACTGAACACACAAACACTAGTCACTAATACACTAAAAAATAAATAGTCTGTCTTTTCTTAAATTTTATTTGCAGTTGGAAAACAGAGCGTCTCTTAAGCCGGTTATGGTGGCCTAGTTTTACCAACCGCAAAGTAACTTGCCTCCTTTATACTAACACACACACAAATACAAACACACACACACTCAGACACACACACACTCACTATACACTAAACGTTAAACAACACTTGTCTAAATATTTACAAAAAAAATTTTTGGTATCCCCTCCCGAACCCTATCTTCCCCCCCTCCCTCGATAGGGGTAAAGTATGTTACAAAAATTGTAGCCCTCGGGTGATTACGCTAATTGTCGAAAACCCCGTCCAAATCGGCCTAATAGGTCCCGAGATATAGATTTTATAAAATTTTTTGAATTTTTAAGTTACGTGATTTGAAACCGAAAATGACCCCCCCGAATTTTGAAGATAGGATTTTGATTTTTGACACACTTGCAAGTTAGGGGAGAAAAATAGACTCCACGGTCGCAGAACTGAGCTAACACCCCTAGGTCTTTAGTAAACAACCCTTAAATGTACCTAAACTTGTATTGCGGCTGCGAAAATTTTTCTGAAAAGTTACACCATATGTATTTATAAGATTATTTACAGGAAAAATCTGCTGATTTCACTAAATTGTTCTAAATATGTCTTACTATTTTACAAGCTAAAGTCGCTGGGGGGTCGTCGCTTTAGTTTTAGAGAAAAAGTTCAGTTTCCCAAGGCATAAAATTTTCGGCAAGTGCACTTAACTTGGTCCTCAATAACTCCGTGAAGAATTGTCCAAATTCGCTGCTGAAGGTTGCGTTGTGCTGAGCTCCGTCGTCCGGTCCCGGCTGCGTCCTCAGATTTTATCCCCGACGTCCCGAACAGGTAGCACGTGGACACGTGGTCGGGGGTGGTTCTTCGGTATCTCCTGAATTCGTGATCCGAAAAATCCGAAAATTTGCAGGATTGTGGCCGGCCCGGAGACGCTTTGATACGCAGTTGAAAAAGATGGGGGTATCGATCGTTTTCCGGCGCCGCACTCGATTTTGTATGTGAACACTTGGTGGAAATCGGTTTTTTGGCTATAATTCCTCCGGGAATGAACCGATTTTCAAAACACAAACACCACACTCTTTGCCTCACAAATGCACAACTTTTCACAAATTTTCACAACGATCTGAGCACTTTTTCTATTTTTCGCAATTTTTAAGCGCGGAGTCGCTTCAAATAGCTTCCGCTCGCTGCGGGGGGCGCAGCGGTTCTGGTTAGGTTAGGTTAGGTTAGGTTAGGTTAGGTTAGGTTAGGTTAGGTTAGGTTAGGTTAGGTTAGGTTAGGTTAGGTTAGGTTAGGTTAGGTTAGGTTAGGTTAGGTTAGGTTAGGTTAGGTTAGGTTAGGTTAGGTTAGGTTAGGTTAGGTTAGGTTAGGTTAGGTTAGGTTAGGTTAGGTTAGGTTAGGTTAGGTTAGGTTAGGTTAGGTTAGGTTAGGTTAGGTTAGGTTAGGTTAGGTTAGGTTAGGTTAGGTTAGGTTAGGTTAGGTTAGGTTAGGTTAGGTTAGGTTAGGTTAGGTTAGGTTAGGTTAGGTTAGGTTAGGTTAGGTTAGGTTAGGTTAGGTTAGGTTAGGTTAGGTTAGGTTAGGTTAGGTTAGGTTAGGTTAGGTTAGGTTAGGTTAGGTTAGGTTAGGTTAGGTTAGGTTAGGTTAGGTTAGGTTAGGTTAGGTTAGGTTAGGTTAGGTTAGGTTAGGTTAGGTTAGGTTAGGTTAGGTTAGGTTAGGTTAGGTTAGGTTAGGTTAGGTTAGGTTAGGTTTTTTTTTTTTTTTTTTGTATGTTTCGCTAGCTTTCCTCCGACAAGATAATCGGAGACTTTGTTTAGCGGACACTTTTGTTTGCTTTTTGTATAATTTTATACTTTTTTTTTTTTTTTTAATCAGTTGTACATTATGTACAAATGATAATCGGTGACAGCTGAAATTTAGAAAACATGAATAACCGGTGATGACCTGAAATATAATGTACAATTTTTACCAATACAAACACTTATACCTATGTTATTTTTTACATTATAATGTGCAAAAATTTCCATTATTTCTACACTATTATATTATTAGTATCTTAATATTATTTTATTGTATTTATTGCATAGGTTTTTCTTTTGTTTCTTTTTTATTTGTTTTCTTTTTTTTTCTCATTTTTTTTTTTTTGTCCTATTTTGTATGTATTTTCAATATTTTAACTTTTTTTTTTTTTTTTGCTTGTCAAGTTTTCTTTTTTAATATACAATATGTAACAATGTATTTCATTATATTAATCAAAATATACTAATACATTTTTCCTTAACTCTATTTTGTCTTATTCCTATTTATTACATCATAAGCTACATATATACAGAAATTAATGAAGAGCGATCTGTGTTCTTTACTGGATAACATTTCGCAGAATGTCTCCTGGGTAATACATTTACCTATTCTGACTTCCAGTTCGCTTCTTCTTGCACTATATTTAGGACAATCTACCAATAGGTGTACAACACTCTCTTCCACATTCTCATCGCATATACAACCAGGGCTAGTTTTACATTTAAATCTATATAAATATTGTGAAAACCCTCCATGACCGGTTATCACTTGTACAAGTATCGGTGAGAGTTCAATTTTTTTGATTAATCGATAACTTGCTATAGCGTCTGGCAAGAATAATTTTGTGACCCCAGCTGTTTCTCCGGTAACATATCTATGGCTCCAATCCCGCAAGGTCTCGCTCCTTATTACCCTTTTAGCAAAAGACACTGGACACTTGTCATAGTTTGAGGCCGTTTTGCTATTTAAAGCTGCTTGCTTTGCCAACTCGTCAGCTCGCTCGTTTCCTGGAACTCCTACGTGGGCCTTTATCCAATACAGTTGGACGTTGCGGTTCTGCTCTCTTAGCCTTATTATATTTTCTTCTGCTGCGAATGCCAGTGGATGAAAAGTGTCTTGGTTCTTCATAAGTTCCAATGCAGATCTCGAGTCACTGAGGATGCTCACGGTCTCCTCCTTCAAACTTAGCACTAGCTCTGTGGCGTGGTACAGTGCGCACATCTCTGCTTGAAAAACAGTACAAAATGACTCAAGTTTTAATTTTCTACTCCTGATTTCCCTTCCATCTCTCCAGTATGAGTATGCAGCCCCAACCTTGCCGTTGATTTTGCTACCGTCGGTATAGATCTGACTGTCGGTGACGTGATGTTCGGCTACTGTTTCGGGATGCATGTTCTCCAAGCACTGGAATTCGATGTCGATGTGCCTGGCCGGATGCACCGCATTCCTATAGCACACGCGCTCCTCCAGCTGCCTGTCGCCCAGCACCAGCATTGGTTTGCCTCTTTTGGCTTCGTAGAGTTGGGCTGCCTCTCGTATACGAAGGTCGAGCGGTAGGAGGCCCGTAAGTATCAATGCAGCGTTTAGAGAAGCAGTATGATACGATTTGCAGATTTTTTGTGCAAAACCTCTCTGTATGGTGTTCAGTTGTTTCTGCACCATAATTTTGTCTGCCGCCGACGCCCATACACTAGAGGCATACATTATAACGGGCTCCACCACTGCAGTGTATATAGTTCTGACAACCGCCGGGTTCAGTCCCCAATAGATCTTAGCCGCTCTGGCAAGTTGCTTGTACAGGTTTGCCGCTTTTCGACAAACTTTAGATACGTGACTGTTAAATGTAAGTTTATTGTCGATTGTGAGACCCAACAGTTTAATTTCCTCGACTATTTGGATACTGGTTCCGCCCATGTGCACGCGCGGGGTATCGTATTTCAACTTTTTCGTTATAATCATGGCATTAGTCTTATGTGCTGCGAATTTTAGTTTGTTTTTGATTCCCCACTCGTGCACATGTGCGAGGACTAGGTTTGCAGTTTCCTGTATTTTGGCGACTGAATGCCCGGAGAATATCAGAACCACATCGTCTGCAAATGCTTGACAGTATACGCTCTGTGCCTCCAACTCGTCAAGCAGGGGATCTAGCAATATGTTCCAGAATGTTGGCCCGCTGATGGAACCTTGCACACATCCCTTTTCAGTGCTCTTCTCGTATTGTTTCCCTGCATAGCGCACCACGACACGGCGATCCTCGAAATAGTCATTTATTAGCCGGCGAAGGTTCTGTGGACATTTCTTTTTTAATATTTGGCATTTGACCGCCGGCCACCAAGCGCTGTCGAAGGCGCCCTCTATGTCGAGCGACACTACGACATTAATCTTCTTTGAGGCCAGATTCCCTCGAATGTGTTGCATCATGTCATAGAGAGCATCCTCCGTACAGCGCTGAGGAACAAAGCCATACTGCCTAGGATTGGTTCTCGGCAACAAGTGCCATCTCACTCTCCTTATTATCATTTTTTCTAGTATTTTTCCTAGTACTGAAAGTAGGCCTATCGGTCGGTACGACTTCGCGTCAGCGTAATCGGACTTTCCTGGCTTCCTAAGTACAACGATGGCCGCCTCTTTCCAAGGTGCAGGAAAACATGCCAATTCCAAGCATTTGTTTGCTATTTGCAGGAATAATTGAATATCTGCATGAATTGCCCATCGACAGATATCCGCAGTAAAACCATCCAGCCCAGGAGCCTTTTTAGGATTGAGGCCATTTATTGCGTATTTGAGTTCAGCCTCCGTGAAGGGCGGGTCCTGAGTATCACCAAGTACCGCATTTCCGCATGTACTCGCCCTTTCGCGCGTACTTTTATGTTCCAAATTTTCAGGTAGTCTTTCGTCATCCGGAAAAAATACATTTGCAAGATGCTTCGCTGATTCTTCCGGACTCAACACGGCCCCATCTCTCACTAGAAGCTGATCCTCGTACCTTTTTGATGTCTTCCCTATCACCCTGTATATCCCGTCCCACATACTCTCTCGGTCCTGTTTGGTACAAAAAATTTTCCAGCTATCTGTCTGTGCTTTGTTTACTTCTAATTCATATTTTGTTTTTATTTGCAGGTACTCGTCCACCACATGCTGTCGTCTTCGGGGAGCTGCGCACGCTATTCTTCGTTTCTTCGTGGTTACTTCTTTCTTCAGGTTCTCCAGCTCATTCGTCCACCAAGGTAAGTTTATTTTCTTTTTTCTTTTGACTAATGGTATACATTTATTACAGACTTCTTTTATAATGTTTATATATTTATCTATTATTAATTCTAAATTTTCTTTTGTTTCTATTTTGGTTATTTCCTCGATTGTAACTGTTTCCTTCTGTAAATTTTGTTTTAGTTCCGTTCTAAATGTTACCCAATCAACTTTTTTTGTATTGTA
This sequence comes from Hofmannophila pseudospretella, assembly GCA_947369225.1. Lineage (NCBI taxonomy): Eukaryota > Metazoa > Arthropoda > Insecta > Lepidoptera > Oecophoridae > Hofmannophila > Hofmannophila pseudospretella. Next base: position 21,031,150 of record OX376312.1, read on the forward strand.
TATTCGAGTTGTGCTTTTTATTCTATTTTCAGTCGGTTTATTGAGATCTACGGTAAATGTAATGGCATTGTGGTCCGAACATGTTACAGATTCATCAACTTTCCAATCGTGAATGTTTTGCAGCATTCCGACTGAACAAGCGGTAACATCCACATTGCTCTTATATCGTTTCCCCCCTCTTATTGTGTCGAAAGTAGGTTCTGTTCCTTGGTTTAGAATGTGTATCTCCATTTCATCCAATGTACCTCTAAGTATTTCTCCTCTGGTATCTTCCCTTTCGCTTCCCCACCAAGTACTCCATGCATTTACGTCTCCCCCTAGAATTATATTGTTATTTATTCGCAAGGAGTCACAGATGTCTTTAATTTTTTCTATATAGGGTTCGATTGGCAGGGAGTCCTCGAAGTATACTGAAATAATTCCTATTTTCCAGGTATTTGTTTCCAGAACTGCAACTGCAATATTTTCTGAGATCAGAGTTGGATTTTCTACAACTCCTATGTCATCGTCAAATATTATTATAGCAGCTTTCACAGGTTTTGTTCTGTTTAAACCACACTGAACTACTCGGGTACCCGCTTGCTGTTTGAGCTCTCCTGTTGTACCTACATATGGTTCTTGTACCATAGCAAAACTTGTTTTCCTTTTTTGGGCTTCAATTAAAAGCTCCTGTGTCGCCAGTTTATTTCGCTGTAAATTGGCTTGAAGCACCTTATAGATGCGTCGTTCCGGGGCAGATGTGTAGTTAATGTCTGGGGTCACGTCGTCACTATTTGCATCTATATCAACTTTAGCAGTACGCTACACTTGTTCTAGCTAAGGCGTCCCACTTCTTCCGGATGGGACAGTCTCCGTCAAATGAATTATGATCCGTCTTATCATATTTCGCCGCTTGACAGTTCCGGCATGTCGGTACGTCACCTGCAAGATAAATGGGACACTCGGCTCGCAAGTGTGGGCCAGCGCAGTGAGTGCACAGATCGACTGATTCTTTGCACAGCCTGCGGCCGTGACCATATCCTAGGCATCTCGTGCACTGCACCAGTGGAGACTGATCCTGTACGGTCACGCGCTGCAGGTCTATATGAATTTTTCTCGCTGCTGTAAGTCTCTGCCATATTTTTGGTGATACCTGAAGTACTACGTGGTTTTCATGAGGATTTCTAGCTTTACGTCTGTACTTTATTGAGACCCTAAAGTCTTCCTTTTCGATGTCTCCTAGTAAATTCGAGTTTTGGTTTTCAAGTGAAGCTATGATGTCCTCGTCTGTATTGTACAATAGCACGTCTTTAATAATCACTTGCGGGTCTTTGTTCTTTGCTTCTTCCACCTGCAATCTCGTTTCCGGAACCTTCAATTTCTCCATAATTTTGGTTATCTCTTTCTTCTCTCTACAGCTCACTATAACTTTCTGATCTTTAGCCTTCCTCACTCTGTCTATTTTTATACCAGTACTTCTAGCCTCCACCGCTCCTCTTATTTTCTTGATGACTTCGTCACTGGTGTCAGTATCATCTTCTGATGATACTATAATGGAGTGCGAGGGCGCCTGTGTCAAATTTACGATCGGAGGTCGCTGTGGCCCCGCCACTATGCTGGCGTAAGTAGTCATTCCTTCCTGGGTCCCTTGTTGCTTCTTAATTGTTTCCTTCAGTTTCTCCATATTTTCGCTATTTTCTTTCAGCAATTTACTGTGCTCAGTTAGCAATGTGACCAATTTACTTTCTTCCTTTCCTGTGTTGTCTTTTTCCTTATCTTGTTGTTGGATGTCTTGATTTTTCTCGTTGCACTTTCCTTGGTCTATTTCCTTTACTAGCTGATACAGTCTTTCCACCGCTTGTATAACCTCGCTCTTTATCTCCGTTTTCAGGTTCCTTGAGGCATTTAAGTGCATTTTGGCCTTGCTTAGGCAGGCTCTTGCCTCTGTCATCTTATCTTTGTATTTTGTTATTTCTTGTTGCTGTTTAATCGGTGGATTCCCCGACTGTACAGTTTTTTTCTCTTGAGAGAACGTTCTATTCAACTCTATCTTTTTAGGACTCTTCCTTGTGGTTATCGGAGACCGTGCAGGTAACTCTGGTTTCTGCTTCTCAAAAAGATCTAGGCTACGCCTAACCTGTGACGTTTCGTTTTCTTCCTTTTGCGAGGGTCCTGCCAACTCTGTCAACTCTGTCCTATTTATTTCCATTTCCTGGCTATTTTGTGTCTGCTTTGGTGTGCGAAAACCACAGCCAGACATCTTTTCGGAGAAACAGAAGGGCACGTCAATTATTGTATAAATATATATTTAAAGTAAAAAATAATAATAATAAAAAATGTGTATAATTATGTATAATGTATGCCAATAAGGCGGTCTTGCTTATAGCTATTCTTAACTCGACTCTCGACTCGACTTTTTTTTTTTTTTTAAATAAAAATAAAATAAAAAAGTCAATTTTTTTTTTCTCTCTCCAAATGTTGTTAAAACGTTCCTATATCTATAAAGCCTTAACTGAGCTTGGTCCTTTAAAGAAAACCGCAATCAAACCCGAGCCACGGTTCCAGAGATATCCCACTTTTAATTTTGGCAAGATGGCGGATGAAAATGGCCGCCAAAACTTATAATTGCCACATCTCCGTCAAAGATGGTCCGATCTCGTTGCGGTCCTCTGCAAACTGTTTTGCCCGTCAAGACCTATCTCCTTATGCTTCTAGAATTTTTTCAAATTTGTCAAAAATTTTCAATGTCGAGGGGTAGGTAGACCTATAACCGTCGTCGCGAAGATGTCACCCTTCAAAACCACGTTCCTGTGCGATGTCTCTGGCCAGAGCTACACTCACATGAAGATTTTCAATATGGCGGCCAATATGGCTGCCAGTGGTGTAACTTTGGCAGTTTCCGCTCGAATTATACCGAGTTTGGGCTCGTTTTGTAGAGATTGTTAATCGTAGTCGATTGCCCTCGTCAAATCTGCACTTTTTCCACTCCTGGATTTAATTTGTCCAAAAAACACGAAAATATCACAAAATATCGTATAAAAATTTGAAAATTAATCTAAAAAATCTGGAAAAATTTAACAGTCTTACTTAAATATTCTACTATTATATTCTACTATATATTAAGTTCTATGTATTTTTTAAAGTCACCACGTGGACCACACAAATTTTTGAAAATTTTTATTTTAAAAAGTACACACGAAAAAATTCCAAAATTTTTATAAGTTCTAGGGGTCACTACTGTTCACAAACTGAGCCACAAAAAAGTACCTGTCATCGATCGTTCTACGGAGTTATTTAATTTTGAAAACACGCACTTTTTGAAAGGTCTGTGAATAATCGAAATGTCAATATTTTTACCCAAACAAAGTGTCGCCTAGCTGTCCTTTGCTATCTCCTTCCGATGCTGCACTCAGATCCAGCCGCACCACTCCGGATCACCGACCTCGTGTACACGTGGTTTTCAGTTTTCTTCATCTGAAACCTCGATTTTCAGCGGGAAAAATCCGAAAACTTGTGAAAGGCTAGATCCGGTGATTGCGCACGTGACCACAAAATAAAAATTGTATGTTATCGATCGCAATGTGGCAGCGCACGCACTTGAAGTTTCAAAATTTGTCACGTTTTCACTTTTTTCACTGAAACTATCTTGATTTCACTGCAATCCAAAAAATGTCTTCAGTGTAAAATGCGCCGCATTTTTCCACACATTTTGATGTATCACACGTCAAAATCGGAGCACTTTTTCTATTTTTACGGAATTTTTTGGCGTGGAGACGCTCTGGAATGCTTGCGCTCGCCGCGGGGGGTGACGCGCGACTCGGTTAGGTTAGGTTAGGTTAGGTTAGGTTAGGTTAGGTTAGGTTAGGTTAGGTTAGGTTAGGTTAGGTTAGGTTAGGTTAGGTTAGGTTAGGTTAGGTT
>OX376312.1:21045046-21050046 GCA_947369225.1 Hofmannophila pseudospretella
TTTTCTGGTTATTATCATCGCATTGGTTTTGTGTGCGGCAAACTTAAGCTTGTTTTGAAGTCCCCACTCGGTCACACTTTCGAGAGTTTGATTCGCTCTTCCTTCGATTCCTGCGATTGTCGTTCCGGAGAATATCAGAACGATGTCGTCGGCGAAAGCCTGGCTGTATACTCCTTTTTCATCGAGTTTTTCTAGCAGGGGGTCGATCAGTATGTTCCAAAATGTTGGTCCACCAATCGAACCTTGAACACAGCCCTTTGTTGTCCCTTTTGTACACTGATGTTTTGCGTATCTAACGTTGACCTTTCTGTCTTGGAGATAACTATCTACCATACGTCTCAGATTGGCTGGACATTTCTTGTTTTTTAAGCCGCATTTAATCGCCGGCCACCACGCGCTATCGAAAGCCCCCTCTATGTCCAATGATATTACGAGACTGATTTTCTTGGATCTCATGTTGTCCTTTATATGTTCCATCATATCATAGAGGGAGTCTTCCGTACAGCGCTGCGGTACGAAGCCGTATTGTCTCGGGTTCATCTTAGGTAGTGTGTGCCATCGGATCCTTTTGATAAGCATTTTTTCCAGTATCTTTCCCAATACCGACAGTAATCCTATCGGACGGTACGACTTTACTTGTCTATAGTCCGTTTTTCCAGGCTTCCTGAGGATTATTACTGCAGCCTCCTTCCAAGGTTTCGGGAAATGTTCCAATTCTAGGCATTTATTACATAATTCCAGGAAGATCTCCTCAGAGTTGCTTATGGCGGCAACACATATATCCGCAGTAAGACCATCCGGTCCTGGGGCTTTTTTGGGGTTGAAGCTGTTCATTGCGCTCCTGAGTTCTGGTGCTGTGAACTTAGGGTCTCGTACCTCGTTTGTTATTTTTTCATTTACCTCGTTTGCCATTTTTCTTATTCTTCTGTGGTCTTCGTTGTCCAGTTCTGGTTTGTCGTCCGGAAAGAATGTCTCTGTCAGTAATTTTGTTGACTCGATTGGTGTGAGTGTCCTGTCCTGTATGCTTAGTTGTTTGTCGTCATTGATTTTTGTTGTCCTTCTTATTACTCTATATATTCCATCCCAGAAACTTTCTCGTTCTTGTTTTGTACAGAATTCTTTCCAGCTCTCCGTTTGCGCTTTTTCTGCTAGTTTTTCATAGTTTTCTTTCCTTTCCAGGTACTCTTCGACGACATATTTCCTTCTTCGTGGTGCAGCGCAGCGGATTCTTCGTTTGAATGTTGCGACCTTCTTTTTCGCGTCTTCAAGTTCTTCATTCCACCATGGTAATTTGTATTCATTTCTTGTTTTTCTTTTCGGAATCGCTTCATTGCATGTTTCTTCTATTATTTTAATATATGTTTCAATTGTTTCCTCTAATTCTTCTGTAGATTTGATTTTAGTTGCCCTTTCTAAATTCATAGTATTTTCTTCCAGTTTCTCTTCCAGTGTGGTCTTAAATTTTTCCCAGTTTGCCTTTTTTACATTGTATATTCTTGTAGATCTTAGATTTTCTCTCTCTTTGGTTTGTGCCATTTTAAGTGTAAACGTTATTGCGTTATGATCTGAGTTCACCAGCTCAGGGTCAACTTTCCAATCGTAAATTTTGGATTCCACTTCTGCGTCGCAAACTGTTATGTCTACATTGCTTGTATATCTTTTCCCTCCCCTAATTGTATCGAAAGTTGGTTCGGTTCCTTCGTTTAGAATGTGAAGATTTAACTCAATAATTGTTCCAAGAAGGTCCTCGCCCCTACGATTCTCCTCTACACTTCCCCACCAGGTATTCCAGGCGTTGACGTCTCCTCCCATTATTAAATTTTTGGTTGTGTATTTTTTCTTGATTTCCCTTATGTGGTTCAGGTATGGTTCTATTGGAAGGTCGCCTTCCATATATAGGGATACAATTACCACTTCCCATTCTTCAGCCTTTATAACAGCTATTGCGAAGTTTTCATTTGTTAGCATAGTATCCTCGATTACCTCCAGGTCGTCATCGAATACTACAATAGCTGCTTTGTTTGGCTTGTCCTGTTTTCCATTTCCCTGTACCACTGTGGCTGCTGGTGTCTGCTTTAATTCTCCCGTATTGCCTGTATATGGTTCCTGTAACAATGCTATTGTGATGTTATGTTTCTTCGCTTCCATGAATAGCTCATGCGTTGCCAGCCTCTTCCTCTGCAAATTCACCTGTACAATGTTGTGATCTTTTGTTGATTTACTCTTATCCTGTGCGACCACCTTAGCAATATGCTACACTACTTCTTGCCAAGCCATCCCATTTTTTTCTTATTGGGCATTCATTGTCAAAAGCATTGTGCTTAGTATTCTCCACTTTGGCTTGCATGCAGTTTTTGCAAGATGGTGGAACTCTTTCTTTCCATTGCGGGCATTCCGTGCGCATGTGAGGTCCTGCACAGTGGCTACACAAGTCCACTGTCTCCTTACACATTTTCCGCCCATGCCCGAATCCCAAGCACCTAGTGCATTGCACTAGAGGTGATTGGTCGTACACTCTAATCCTTTGTAGGTCAATTTGAATTCGGCCGGCCTCAGTTAGTCTATTCCAGAGGACTGCTGACACTTGCAGGACTACATGGTTCTCATACGGGTTCCTCGCCTTTCTTCTGTACTTAATTGTTGCCCTGTAGTTTTCTTGTGTTATACCTTCTGTAAGGTGTTTGTTTTGGTTTTTCAGGGCCATCAGGATGTCTTCGTCTGTGTTGTAGTTTAACACATCCATCAAAATGATCTGTGGATCTTTATTTTTTGCTTCTTCTACTCTTAAGTTCAACTTAGAGCTCTTTATCTTTTCTTGTATTTTCGTGATGTTTTCTCTCTTTTCACAACTTATTATGACTTTTTGGTCTTTTGCTTTCCTAATTCTATCCACTCGTATGTCCGTTTGTTTTGCATCGACTGCCTCTCTAATTTTATTTATTACCTCCTGGCTATTATCTTTTTCTTCATCTGATGTTATTATTATAGAGTGTAACTGTTTTGCTTGGGCTCTTTTTGTTCCCTTTAAGGCTTCTGCATACGATCCACCCTGTACTTTCGTCATTTCTTCCCTAATATCCATATGCATGGCTATTATTTGTTCTTTTACATTTTCCACTTCCGTCATTATTTCTTCGCATTTCGGTGCTGTGTCATTTTTCAGAACTTGCTTTAGGTCGTCCGTCAACGCACGTAGATCCTTCACTGCGTCTGTCATTTTTTCATATGTACCTGCTTCATTGGTTACTGGTCTTAGGCCTGTTAGTTTTTCAGCTTGGGTCTTGCAGTCCCTAAGCAGCCTGCAATGTTCTTCCATTTTCTTCATCAGTTCCGTTTCCTTTTCTTCTCTCGAGTCCTTTCCGACTTCCTGATCCTTTTCGCTTTTGTCCTCCTCTGTTTCTTTTACCAGTTTGTACAGTCTTTCCAGCACTTCCGTCACTACTGTCTTTATTTCAGTTTTTATATTCCTTGAGTTTCCCATGTGAAGCTTAGCTTTCATCAGTAGAGCTTTTGCTTCAGAGGTTCTACTCTGGTATCTTGCTTGTACTTTAGGCTTATCAGCTTGTGACTTTGGTGACACTGATTCTTTGTTCTTTTCTTTAATCTCTCCTATGCTTGGCCTCACATTTTCCGTTCTCGTTCCCGTTCCTGCAGGGCCTGACTTTTCCATTTCTTTTCCTGTTTGCGGGGTCTCCTCCATCTCTCGAGATGGTTTCTCCTTAGATGTAGGTGTCCTGATGCCTGACATCATCCTGTTTCTGTTTCTGGGTTTTAAATTTAGACAAAAACAACTCTTATTTTTAATTGCTGTCAGAAAATAGGGTATGTCTTAGGATGATTATGGTGGCCCAGCTTTACCACCCGCAAAACCGCAGTCCAACTTTGTTTTTCAACTTACAATTTAATTTGTTTGTTTTGCGGTTTTAGTTAGTTTTTGTTTCCTTTATATCTCGTAAACTACTTGGACGATTTTATTAAAGTTTCTTAAGTTGTTATCTGCTTGACTTACGCTATTTTTAGGGATTTTAAAATCGATGTGTCATGGATCACTTTTTGAGTTATTTCCTAATTTGTTCTTATTTCTAACTGCACTCACTGTTTGTTCAATTTCTCCCTTGTTTTTCGGTGTACCGCTTTTCTGGAGGTGGGACGGCGATCCTCATGACCTGCCGGTCCCACTCATGCTCTTCAATTTAGCCGCACGCCTCTGGTTCAGGTACCACGGTCCTTTTGGTTCTTTGTTTTTGGTTTTGGTTTTTGTTTTTGTTCCAAAACTTGGAGATGTGAAGTCCAAAAAACCCAAAATTTGGGGGTGAGTTGGAGACCACCAGGGCGCACAAAACTACACTTAAAAAATTTTGGGTCGTCGATCTCTTTACGGCAGCATATTAAGTTTTACGTTACAAGTTTTTTCCACTTTTCACTTTATTGGCTAAATTTCACTGAGTTTTATTTCGATTTAACTTGTTTTTTCACTTTCAAATGCACTTCGTTTTTATGAGTCTTTTAAGGTATATCACGTCACTGTACTCGGAATTTTTCTTTACTCTAGTTTTAATTGTAGTTGGAAAACAGGGTGTGTCATAGACAGGTTAAGGTGGCCCAGCTTTACCACCCGCAAAACCGCAATCCAACTTTGTTTTTCAACTTACAATTTAATGTTTGTTTTGCGGTTTTAGTTAGTTTTTGTTTCCTTTATAACTCGTAAACTACTTGGATGATTTTATTAGAGTTTCTTAAGTTGTTATCTACTTGTCTTACGCTATTTTTAGGGATTTTAAAATTGATGTGTTATGAATCACTTTTTGAATTATTTCCTAATTTGTTATTATTTCGAATTGCACTCACTGTTTGTTTAATTTCTCCCTTGTTTTTCGGTGTACCGCTTTTCTGGAGGTGGGATGGCGATCGTCATGACCTGCCGGTCCCACTCATGCTCTTCAATTTAGCCGCACGCCTCTGGTTCAGGTACCACGGTCCTTTTGGTTCTTTGTTTTTGT
>OX376312.1:21055046-21067546 GCA_947369225.1 Hofmannophila pseudospretella
GCCGCCATGTATTTACCCGATTTGTTGCCCTTTATGACTTCACCTGTCATATTGTCAAATATTGCCGCTTTCTCGGACTCCAGCTTGTCGGCTAGCCTTTTGTTATTTTTTGTGAAGGCATTTAGGATGTCTTTGCAGGTTTCCTCCGTTATGCGTAGGTGTCCGGCTGTTGATGCCCGGAACTCCAGGAAAGCATTGATCATGTGTTTTAGAGGGGTATCCGCGGCTATTAGTTTTGGAGGCTCCACCAGCTTGAGATCGGCCTTTGTTGGACTGGGGTTGGAGGTTGTGTCAGGTAGCTCTCGGGACGGAATGGTTTTGTCCCGTTTTAAAAAGGTGTCCAGAAAGGTAGCGATTGGGTTACCTTGAGCTAATTCCCTCATTTTCCGTTTCCATCCGGCCTGCTCGATTGGTGTTTGTTGAGCACTTCCGTCTGCCGCTTGTGACAAGGCTGTTAGTTGTCTGTATGTGTCCAGTTGGTCCGTTTGTTTTTGATTCCAGGCATCTTCTCTCCGAGTTGTTTTTTCAGAGGCTCGTTTCTCCTGGAGTGTCTCGCTGTTGGTTTTTGGAGACTCAGGTGCAATTTGGCCGGGATCATACGTCCAACTCGTCCCCGGGTTCCGCTGCGAACCTGCCCCATCGCGCCTGTCACCATCACGGTTTACCGTTTTTGGTTTTGGCTGCATGAAGGAGAGGTCTTCGCCGCGGTCTTCGTACATGATTATTCTTAGAGTGTCCGCGCATCGCCTCACATCCGCATAGAATGCCACGTCCGCTTTTATGTTGCTCACTACCATAGAGTCCACGCTGATTGTTGCCCCCATTTTTCCGCTCAGTTCTGCGGCGGATTTTAGCGATTCCAATATCACTATTAGGTTTATGTAATCCTCTGCTGTAACGATGGGGATAATTATCAACGTTTTCCCAGTTTTTGTTCCGCCTTTGCGTACTTTGATTCCTTTTATTGTTATTTCAGGAAGCTGCATGAGTTCCGGTGATTTCATTTTAGGTTTGTTTGTGGAGCCTTTTAACGCCGCTCCGTAACCAGGAGACATGGCCACCCTGCCGTTGTCGAGGCCGCGTACAAAAACTATTCCTAGCTTTTCGCGTGCCGTGTCCATGAAAAGAGCTACCGTCCGCAGCGTCACTCCCGGGGTACTCACGTCCGTCAGGTCCAGTAAGGTCCTTGATTCCTGTTCGATGGTTTGAGTGGATGTTTCGCTTTCAGCCTCTGTGTCTAAGGTGTGGTCCGACACTTGGATTTGTTGTGTCTGCGTGGGTTGTTGCTGACTCGTCGCGGTTGGTGTTTTATTTCTTACTGCCGCTTTACGCATGACACTTTCAGCGAAACTCAGGAAGAACTCTCTCTTTGACCCGTCGGAAATGACCTCGCTAAGGTTTGATTTGTCCAGATTTGTGTCGATCTGGTGTTCCAACTCAAACCGCGCCACCTGGAATCTGGGGCACTCCAGGAGAACATGCCAGATGGACTCGCTCTTTTCGGGGTCGCACTCACAGGCCGGGTCGTCCTTGATTTTAAAGCGGTGTAGGTACTCCGCGATACCTCCGTGTCCGGTTAGAGCTTGCACTTGTGGGGGTGTTAACTTTGTCTTCGATATGACTCTATGCGCAAGCGCAACGTCTGGGAAGAAGACTTTGGTGACTTCCCCTGTGCTCGAAGCTTCGTACCGTTTTTGCCATTTTGCCACGGTGTCCTTACGGATTAGTTGTTTTGCGTAAGAGATGGGGTATAGGTCGTAGTTTGCGGCCGTCTTTTTGGTGAGTGCCGCTTTTTTGGCGAGTTCGTCGGCTCTCTCGTTTCCGGTTGTGCCGACGTGTGCTCTTATCCAATATAGTTTGACGTCTCGGCCCTCTGCCCGTATTTCCTGTACGTTCCTCTTGATGGTGAAGGCTAAGGGGTGATATGTCGGGAAGCCGGCCAGCATTTCCAGGGACGACTTTGAGTCGCTGAGTATGCTCACCGTAGTCTCCCGACTCTTTTTCACCATCTCCACCGCTCTGTGGAGAGCGTACATTTCCGATTGGAATACTGTGCAGTAGGACTCAAGACGGAATGTCGAGTTCTTGATTTCCCTCCCTTCTTTCCACCATGTTAGGGCAGCTCCGACTTTCCCTTCAATCTTGCTGCCGTCCGTGTATATTTGGGGACCGGATATGTGGTGGCTGTTAGGAGTTTCTGTATCCAAGTTCTCGACATCTTCGTAAACTATTTGGATTTGCTTGCTGGGATGAGGTGTCTCGCTGTGGCTGACTCTCTTTTCCATTTCCCTGTCGGCCAGCGAGTCATCCAAGGCTTCTCCTCGTTTTGCCCTGTACAGGCGCGCTGCTTCCTGGACTCTTAGGTCGATTGGTAGGAGGTCCGCCAATACCAGGGCCGCCGTCAACGAGACTGTCCGGTAAGACTTACAGATCTTCTGTGCGAACCCTCGCTGCAGCGTATCCAGTTGATTTCGTACGGATATCTTTGTGGCTGCGGGGGCCCACACGCTTGCTGCATACAGCACGATTGGCTCGATGACAGCGGTGTAGATGGTTTTTATTATGTCTGGGTTTAGTCCCCAACTCACCTTTGCTGCACACGCCAGTTGTTTATAAATGTCCGCAGTCTTTTTGCATATTGCGGAGACGTGTGCATTGAAGGTGAGCTTGTTGTCTATAGTCACTCCTAGCAAGCGGATCTCTGTGACGAGAGGTAAACGAGTATCTCCCATGATTATGATTGGTTCGTCATATTTAAGCTTCCTTGTCACAACCATTGCGTTGGTCTTATGTGGTGCAAAGTTTAGCTTGTTTCTGATTCCCCAAGTTCTCACGGTTTCTAGTGTCTCATTCACTTTGGCTTGTAGGGGGGGAGTGGTTGTGTCCGAGAACATAAGTACCACGTCATCGGCGAAAGCCTGGCAGTGTACCCCTTTTTGTTCAAGTAGAACCAAAAGTGTGTCCAGGAGGAGGTTCCACAGTGTGGGACCGCCTATGGAGCCCTGTACGCAGCCCTTGTTTGTGGACTTTTCGAATTGATGTCTGGCGTAATTGACTCTTACCCTCCTATTTTGTAGGTATGCCTCCATTATGCCGTAGAGATTGCGAGGGCATTTTTTGGCAACCATTTGACTTTTTATAGCTGGCCACCACGCGTTGTCAAAGGCTCCCTCTATGTCGAGTGACACAACAATGACGATTTTCTTTTGTTCTATCTCGTGTCGTATGTGTGTCACCGCGTCGAAGAGCGAGTCCTCCGTGCTTCGTTGTGGCATAAAGCCGTATTGCCTAGAGCTGAGTTGAGGCAATAGGTGCCATTGGAGCCTGGAGATGACCATTTTTTCGACGATCTTCCCCAGGACAGAGAGCAGACCGATTGGGCGGTACGACTTGGGATGGGTGTAGTCTTCTTTTCCCGGTTTCCGCAGTATGCACACATGCGCGACTTTCCAGGCGTTTGGGAAGTGTGAGAGCGAAAGGCATTTATTCGCAATCGTCAAGAACACTTCTCTATTACTGTTTATCGCCGCAGTGCATATGTCCGCTGTGAACCCGTCTGGTCCTGGTGCCTTTTTTGGGTTAAGTTGTTGTAATACCCTTAGTAGTTCTGTTTCTGTAAAAGGTGGATCCTCGCTAGACAGTTCTGGAAGTTCCGAGGCTGATTTCCCTTCTGTTTGATGTCGTATTTGCCTATGTTCTGTGGTTTCGGTGTCCTCAGTGTCATCCGGGTAGAACGTTAGCGCTAGTAGTTTCGCGGACTCTTCTGGGCCTATGGTGTTTCCTGAAGAGTCTCTTAATAATAAGTCTTCTTTGCGCTTCGCCGTCTTTCTAATGACTCTGTAGACTCCATCCCACAGACTTTCTCTGTCCTGTGTTGAGCAGAAAGTTTTCCAGCTCGTAGTTTGTGCCTCTTTGGCTTTATTGTTGTAGTCGTCCCTGGTGGCTACGTAATCTTCGTAGACGCCTTGCCTTCTGTGTTGAGCGGCGTTCCGAATCCGTCTTTTCTTGGTTAAAACCTCTTTCTTTAAGGATTCGAGAGTTGGTGTCCACCATGGTGGGTATGTTTTTCCTTTTTTGGTTTTAAGTGTTGGGATCACGGTATCACAAGTCTTTGTGATGCATGTTATGTATGATTCCACAATCTTCTCCAGGTCTTCCGTGGTAGCCGTGGCCTCAGCTGTCCCAGTCGATAGTTGGCTCCCCTCAAGGTTTTCGCGGAGCGTGGTGACGAACTTGGACCAGTCTACCTTATTGGTGTTGTAGGTACGGGTCGTTTGTGGCTTTAGTTCTTGTGGAGCCTGTTCGAGTTGTACTGTGAAGGTTATGGCATTGTGGTCAGATGTTGTGATGTTTCTGTCCACCGTCCATTCGTCGACCCTACCCAGGAGGGAGGAACTGCACGCTGTGACATCTACTCGACTAGCGTAAAGTTTCCCTCCCCGATAGGTTTCGAAAGTGGGACTGTCGCCTGTATTGAGGATGTGGTAATCCATTTCGTTCAGAAATGAACTGTATTCCTCACCGCGATGGTCTGCTGTTTTGCTTCCCCACCATGGGCTCCAGGCATTGACATCTCCGGCTAGTAGGATATGTTGGGTTTTAAGGTTTGCGCAGACGTTACGTATCCTCTCTATATCGGTACCGATTTGTGCGTTACCATCGAGGTATACGGATAGAACTCCCACTGTGGTGTTTCCAGTCTTAATCCGTGCTGCGGCAATATTCTCAGTAACTAGTTGGGGATCCTCGATCACCTCTATACAGTTTCCTACTGTGATTATTGCCGCTTTAACTCTTCCTTCAGCACTAGTCTTACGCTGGATAACTCGGGTGTTTGGGTAATGTTTCACTTCTCCTGTGTTTCCGGTATACGGTTGGTTAGGTTAGGTTAGGTTAGGTTAGGTTAGGTTAGGTTAGGTTAGGTTAGGTTAGGTTAGGTTAGGTTAGGTTAGGTTAGGTTAGGTTAGGTTAGGTTAGGTTAGGTTTTTTTTTTTTTTTTTTTTTTTTTTTTTTTGTATTTTCGGCTAGAATCCTCCGACATGAGATCGGAGACTTTTTGTAGCTGAAAACGGTTAGTAGTCTTTCTCTTTATTTTGGTTGTCACAGATGCACGATATGTGCAAGGTGGTAAGTTGGCAAAATTGGGGACGAGGATGGGGGTATGGTATTATACTATTACATATTTAAATATATATCTACGTATAAGTAGTATTATTGTTTTTTCTTCTTTCCTTTTTTTCTTTTCTTTCTTTTTTTTTTTTCCTTTTCTTCCACTTATCTTTTCTTTTTTTTTTTTAAACTCATGTTTTTTTTTTTTTTTTTTCCTTTTTTTCTGTCTTCTTTGGTCTTAAGATACATTTACAAACTCTTATGCGAAACTTATAATATGTGACTCAACTATTTTTATAATATACAGATATAATACATTTTTTTTTTTTTTTTCTTTATTCTTACTCCTATTCATACATGTATATTTACTCTGTGTATTTTCATAATACACATTAATATACTATTTCTTACACACTTTATTTCTTATAATTATACTTTCATGTGCGCAGCACATGTTTTATACAATTTTCACTGCTTTTCCGCCTTATTAGTCTGTTTTATTTAATTGTATTGCCTTTTTTGCGATTGTTTCGCAGTAATCTATAAATGAAGATCTATACATTTTATCGACTACTAATTCGCTTAATGTGGATTTACTTACTGTGCATTGTGTTCTTTGCTCAAAGTCAAATCTTAATCTGGCGTATACTGGGCACTCGGTCAGCAAATGTATCACAGTTTCTTCCACCGCGGGATCACAGATGCAGGCAGGGCTTTCCTTGCACTTGAATCGGTTCAAGTACTCGGAGAAGCCCCCGTGACCAGTCATCACTTGCACCATGATTGGAGACAAATTGATTTTCCTAACCAATCTGTAGGCTACCACCGCGTTTGGCAAGAACATCTTTGTTACTGCGGCTTCCTTTCCTTCCACGTATCTACTGTTCCACTCGTCTATACTCTCAGAACGCACAGTCCGTTTGACGAAGGATATTGGGCAGCATGAGTATTGTGGCGCCGTCTTCGAATGTAGAGCTGCTTCCTTCGCGAGATGGTCTGCTCTTTCATTTCCCTCGACTCCAACGTGCGCTCGTATCCAATAGAGTTTAAGGACTTTGCCTGTCGTCCTTAATTTTCTTATATTTTCCCTAATCTTGAAAGCGAGTGGGTGGAAGTTGTTAGGATTTCTTAGTGACTCTAGCGATGATCTTGAGTCGCTGAGTATGCAAGCCGTTTCGTCCTTGCCTTTAATGAGTACTTCGGTAGCTCCAAACAGTGCATATAACTCCGCCTGAAACACCGTACAAAAGGGCTCCAGCTTGAACTTTTTGTATTGGACTTCTCTACCATTTCGCCAACATGATAAGGCAGCGCCTACCTTCCCTTCGATTTTGCTACCGTCGGTAAATATGAGTAGCCCGGTCATATTGTGCTGTTCCAGAGTTTCAGGGCTTGTGTTCTCCAGACATTCGAAGTCGATCTCAATCTCCTCCGACGGATGTGGAGACTTAAGGAAGCGAACCCTCTCCTCTACTGTTCTGTCGCTCAAAAAGTCCTGCGGCTTACCTCGTTTTGCTTCATATACTTTTGCCGCTTCATGGACTCTCAGGTCCAGTGGCAGCAAACCGGACATAACTGAGGCAGCATTTAGAGAGACAGTTCTGTATGAGCGACAGATTTTTTGTGCAAAGCCCCTCTGCACGGTGCGCAGCTTCTTTTGTACCGATATTTTACACGCAGCCGATGCCCACACGCCGGCCGCATACAGGATGATCGGTTCGACAACCGCAACGTATATAGTCCTCGTGATCTCCGGATTTAGACCCCATGTAGTCCTTGCCGCGCGGGCAAGTTGCTGGTAGATGTTAGTTGCTTTTTTGCAGATTTGAGCGACATGACTGTTGAACGTGAGTTGGTTGTCTACCACTAGGCCCAATATTTTAATTTCATCTACAATTTGAATCTCAGTGTCTCCCATGTGTAAGTGCGGGTTTTCATATTTTAGTCTCCTTGTTACTATCATGGCGCTGGTTTTATGCGGCGCAAACTTGAGTTTGTTTTTGAATCCCCACTCAAACACATGTGAGAGCGTTTGATTCGCCTGCCTCTCAATATCCCCCATGGATCCTCCGGAAAACACGAGCACAATATCGTCCGCGAATGCCTGACAATAGATACCCCCCTCCTCGAGCTCACTCAGCAGGGGATCCAGCAGGATATTCCAAAGTGTTGGCCCGCTGATTGAGCCCTGTACGCACCCTTTGGTTGTTACTCTTAGGCTTTCTCGACCGGCATATCTCACACACACTTTCCGATTCTCCAAGTAATCGCCAACCAACAGTCTGAGGTTTTGAGGGCATCGTTTTTCTGCAAGCTGGCACTTGATACCTGGCCACCAGGCACTGTCGAATGCTCCTTCAATATCTAGGGATACCATGATATTTATCTGTTTTTTCCTCATATTTTCTTTAACATGACTTAGCAAGTCGTATAAAGCGTCTTCTGTACTGCGTTGTGGTATAAATCCGTATTGTCTGGTGTTAGCCTTTGGTAATAGATGCCAGCCAATTCTCTTCGTCATCATTTTTTCTAATATCTTTCCCAGCACTGGGAGAAGCCCTATCGGTCGATACGACTTTGCATGTGTATAGTCCGTTTTCCCTGGTTTCCTCAGAACTATCACTGCCGCCTCTTTCCATGGTACAGGGAAGCATGACAAATCGAGACATTTGTTGGCTATTCCCAAGAATAGTTCCATGTTCGAGGATATCGCATTCTGGCAGATGTCCGCGGTAAAACCTTCCGGTCCTGGAGCCTTTTTTGGGTTGAAACTTTCCACCACTCTTTTAAGTTCACCAAGTGTGAAAGGAGGGTCCTGCCTGTCACCCAAGAGTTCAGTGCAGGATCTTGCTGCCAATTTCCTAACATTCACGTGATCTTCAGTATCATCAGCTACTGAATCTTCAGGGAAGAAGGTTGCGGCCAGCAGGTCCACTGACTGGTTCGGGGTCAACATGACTCCATCCTTTACTAGCGGAGTGTCCTCGTGTCTAGTAGACGTGTTCCTTATGACCCTGTAGATTCCGTCCCACATACTTTCCCGCTCTTGTTTGGTGCAGAATTCTTTCCAACTCTCTGTCTGTGCCGCTTTTGCCTTTTCCTCATAGTTTCTTTTATTTTCCAGGTACTCTTCGACTACATGCTGCCGGCGCCGTGGTGCTGCACACGCTATTCTTCGTTTCATCGTCATGGTTTGCTTCTTCAGCTCTTCGAGTTCTTCGGTCCACCAAGGTAAGTTTACTTTTAAGTTTCTTTTAATTTTAGGTATAGATTCGTCGCATGCATTTTTTATACACTCTGTATATTTTAAAACCATAGTTTCTAGATCCTCTTTTGTTATTATATTATTAACATGTTGCTCTGTTAAGTCATTCCGCTGCAACGCCTCGCTTAAGTGTTTCCGAAATTTTTCCCAATTGGCTTTCTTACTGTTGTAGATCCGCGTTGTTCCAGTTGGTCTTTCTCTTGTTGATTTTTTCATGCTAATTGTGAATGTTATAGTGTTGTGATCCGAACTCGTTATGTCTTTCTCTACCTTCCAATTGTGAGCAGTGTGCAGCATTTCGGCGCTGCATGTCGTGACGTCTACATGGCTCTTAAATTCCCGGTCTCCTCTAATAGTGTAGAACGTTGGTTCAGATCCCTGATTCAAAGTTTGTAGTCCCATTTCCTCAAAAGCTCCTGCAAGCACCTCGCCTCTGTGATCCTCCACTTCACTTCCCCACCACGTACTCCAAGCATTGCAATCCCCCCCTACGAGCAGCCACGAGGTTCCCAGTTTTTCTTGAACTATTTTCAGTTGGTCCAAATATGGTTCGATTGGTAAATTGTCTTCAAAGTACAAGGAAACTACTCCTATGGTCCAGGCATCCGTCTTTAAAATGGCTACCGACATGTTTTCTGAGGTAAGAATGGGGCTCGCAATGATCTCCACTCTGTTGTCAAAGACAATTATTGCGGCCTTCACTGGTTTCGTTCTATTTTGTCCCTTCTGGACTATTCGGGTTCCTTGATAATTTTTTACCTCACCAGCAGCGCCAACGTAAGGCTCCTGGATCAGTGCGAAGCACGTTTTCCTTTTTTGTGCTTCCATTAGGAGTTCTTGGGTTGCGAGTCTGCTTCGCTGGAGGTTTGCTTGCATAATTTTGTAGTCGTGCCGGTCGGTGATAGTGTGATCGTTGTGGTCGCCTTTAGCAGTATGCTACTTTTGACCTTGCTAATGCGTCCCACTTCTTTTTTACCGGACACTCTGAGTCGAATGAGTTGTGGTCGGCTTTTTCACATTTAGCCTGGAGGCAGTTTCGGCAGGAGGGCGCTTCACCTGCGAGCCACAAAGGACACTCAGCCCTAAGATGCGGACCTCCGCAGTGCGCGCACAGGTCCACCGTTTCCTTGCACAGCTTTTTCCCGTGTCCAAATCCCAGGCAACGAGAGCACTGGACAAGGGGCGTCTGATCCTGAACGCGTAGTCTTTGCAGATCTATGTGCACCTTGCCTCGGCCGATCAACGCCTGCCACACCTCTGCTGACACCTGGAGTACTATATCTGTCATATGCGGGTTTCTCGTTCTCCTTCTGTACCGCACCAAGATTCTCATGTTTTCCTCGTTTATATGCCCCAAAATATGTTCATTTTGCCTTTTGAGGGCCTTCACTATGTCCTCGTCGGTGTGATATGCCAGAGCATCCCTAATTATAATTAGTGGATCTCTATTTTGTGCCTCTTTAACTTGTAGATTGTTAGTCTTAATGATTTCACCAATTCTGACAACCTCCTCCTTACTGCGACAACCAATTATTACTTTCTGGTCTCTAGCTTTGCGCAGTCTATCCACGCATATCCCGCTATTCTTGGCGTCCACTGCGTCTCTGATCTTGTTAATGACCTCCTGACTAGTGTCTTTCTCGTCATTGGATGAGACTATAATTGAGTGCATCGGCGCCGTGGTCGATGGTTTTTGACGGGATGTCACCTCCGAATAGGTAGGCCGCAGAACAGCTTGGTTGTTTAAATCGGCCTGTAGTTGCGTGATCGTCTGAGTCAGCTGCGTTATTTGAGTTTTAGACTCGTGGGTCCCTTGTTGCTTCTTAATTGTTTCCTTCAGTTTCTCCATATTTTCGCTATTTTCTTTCAGCAATTTACTGTGCTCAGTTAGCAATGTGAATCTTGTTGTTGGATGTCTTGATTTTTCTCGTTGCACTTTCCTTGGTCTATTTCCTTTACTAGCTGATACAGTCTTTCCACTGCTTGTATAACCTCGCTCTTTATCTCCGTTTTCAGGTTCCTTGAGGCATTTAAGTGCATTTTGGCCTTGCTTAGGCAGGCTCTTGCCTCTGTCATCTTATCTTTGTATTTTGTTATTTCTTGTAGCTGTTTAATCGGTGGATTCCCCGACTGTACTGTTTTTTTCTCTTGAGAGAACGTTCTATTCAACTCTATCTTTTTAGGACTCTTCCTTGTGGTTGTCGGAGACCGTGCAGGTAACTCTGGTTTCTGCTTCTCAAAAAGATCTAGGCTACGCCTAACCTGTGACGTTTCGTTTTCTTCTTTTTGCGAGGGTCCTGCCAACTCTGTCAACTCTGTCCTATTTATTTCCATTTCCTGGCTATTTTGTGTCTGCTTTGGTGTGCGAAAACCACAGCCAGACATCTTTTCGGAGAAACAGAAGGGCACGTCAATTATTGTATAATTATATATTTAAAATTAAAAATAATAATAATAAAAAATGTGTATAATTATGTATAATGTTATTGCCAATAGGGCAGTCTTGCTTATAGCTACTCTTAACTCGACTCTCGACTCGACTTAAAATGTTGTTAAAACGTTTTTTTTTTTTTTTTTTTTTTTTTTTTTTTTTTCAAAATTGTCAAAAATTTTCAATGTCGAGGGGTAGGTAGACCTATAACCGTCGTCGCGAAGATGTCACCCTTCAAAACCGCGTTCCTGTGCGATGTCTCTGGCCAGAGCTACACTCACATGAAGATTTTCAATATGGCGGCCAATATGGCTGCCAGTGGTGTAACTTTGGCAGTTTCCGTTCGAATTATACCGAGTTTGGGCTCGTTTTGTAGAGATTTTTAATCGTAGTCGATTGCCCTCGTCAGATCTGCACTTTTTCCACTCCTGGATTTAATTTGTCCAAAAAACACGAAAAATGTCACAAAATATCGTATAAAAATTCGAAAATTAATCTAAAAAATCTGGAAAAATTTTACAGTCTTACTTAAATATTCTACTATTATATTCTACTATATATTAAGTTCTATTTTTTTTTTAAAGTCACCACGTGGATCACACAATTTTTGAAATTTTTTATTTTAAAAAGTACACACGATAAAATTCCAAAATTTTTATAGGTTCTAGGGGTCACTGCTGTTCACAAAATGAGCCATAAAAAAGTACCTGTCATCGATCGTTCTACGGAGTTATTTAATTTTGAAAACACGCACTTTTTGAAAGGTCTGTGAAAAATCGAAATGTCAATATTTTTACCCAAACAAAGTGTCGCCTAGCTGTATGTCAATATTTTTACCCAAACAAAGTGTCGCCTAGCTGTCCTTTGCTATCTCCTTCCGATGCTGCCCTCAGATCTAGCCGCACCACTCCGGATCTCCGACCTCGTGTACACGTGGTTTTCAGTTTTCTCCATCCGAAACCTCGATTTTCAGCGGGAAAAATCCGAAAACTTGTGAAAGGCTAGATCCGGTGATTGCGCACGTGACCACAAAATAAAAATTGTATGTTATCGATCGCAATGTGGCAGCGCACGCACTTGAAGTTTCGAAATTTGTCACGTTTTCACTTTTTTCACTGAAACTATCTTGATTTCACTGCAATCCATAAAGTTTCTTCAGTGTAAAATGCGCCGCATTTTTCCACACATTTTGATGTATCACACGTCAAAATCGGAGCACTTTTTATATTTTTACGGAATTTTTTAGCGTGGAGACGCTCTGGAATGCTTGCGCTCGCCGCGGGGGGTGACGCGCGACTGGTTAGGTTAGGTTAGGTTAGGTTAGGTTAGGTTAGGTTAGGTTAGGTTAGGTTAGGTTAGGTTAGGTTAGGTTAGGTTAGGTTAGGTTAGGTTAGGTTAGGTTAGGTTAGGTTAGGTTAGGTTAGGTTAGGTTAGGTTAGGTTAGGTTAGGTTAGGTTAGGTTAGGTTAGGTTAGGTTAGGTTAGGTTAGGTTAGGTTAGGTTAGGTTAGGTTAGGTTAGGTTAGGTTAGGTTAGGTTAGGTTAGGTTAGGTTAGGTTAGGTTAGGTTAGGTTAGGTTAGGTTAGGTTAGGTTAGGTTAGGTTAGGTTAGGTTAGGTTAGGTTAGGTTAGGTTAGGTTAGGTTAGGTTAGGTTAGGTTAGGTTAGGTTAGGTTAGGTTAGGTTAGGTTAGGTTAGG
>OX376312.1:21070046-21075046 GCA_947369225.1 Hofmannophila pseudospretella
AGTCTGGAGCAGATTTCTTATGTAACGCGGCTTGTTTCGCAAGTTCGTCCGCGCGCTCGTTACCGATCACTCCCACGTGTGCTCTAATCCAGAAAAGACGAATTGTCTTGCCCTGTTCCCTAATTGCTATTAGGTTGTTTTTAATAGCGAAAACTAGCGGGTGGAAGGTGTCCCGGTTTTTGAGAAGTTCCAGCGCGGATCTCGAGTCGCTAAAGATATTTGTGTTCTGCTCCTTTGCCTCGAGCACTTGAGTCGTTGCTTGGTAAAGCGCGTAGAGTTCGGCCTGAAACACAGTACAGAACGGTTCTAATTTGAATTTTCTGTGCTTTGTCTCTCTGGAGTCAGTCCAGCAAGACAAAGCAGCTCCAACCTTGCCTTCAATTTTACTCCCGTCCGTATATATCTGTGTTCCAGTGATGTTGAACTTTTCTACGGTTTCAGGTTCGACGTCTTCCAGACATTCGAATTCCACGTCTATGGTTTTTGCCGGATGGTGGGCTTTAAGGTAGCAGATTCTCCGTTCCAGTTCCCTGTCACCTAAAAAATCCTGGGATTTCCCTCTCTTTGCTTCATAAAGACGGGCCGCTTCTTTGACTCGAAGGTCCAGAGGAAGCAGTCTCGCCAAGATTAGTGCGGCGTTTAGGGAAACTGTTCTATATGCCTTGCATATTTTTTGTGCAAAGACTCTTTGCACGGTGTTGAGTTGCTTTTGAATGGATATTTTATCTGCCGCCACCGCCCATACTCCTGACGCGTACAATATAATCGGTTCAATTACTGCCACATATATCGTTCTGATGATCTCCGGGTTAAGTCCCCATGTGATCTTTGCGGTCCTGGACAGTTGTTTATATATATTTGCAGCCTTTCGACACACCAGAGCAACGTGTTTTTGGAAGGTGAGTTTGCTGTCTATGGTAAGACCTAGTAGTTTGATCTCCTCCACTAGTTGTATGTTTGTTCCTTCCATGTGCAGATTTATAGTGTCGTATTTGAGTTTCTTTGTGACGATCATTGCGTTAGTTTTATGTGGCGCAAACTTTAGTTTATTTGCAATACCCCATTTATGCACGTATGCCAAGGCGTCGTTGGCTTGCTGCTGAATGTCTGCTGCTACTTTCCCGGAGAACACCAGAACGACATCGTCCGCGAAGGCTTGGCAGTATACCTTCCGTTCCTGTAAACCATCCAACAAAGGATCCAAGATCAGATTCCAATAGGTTGGACCTCCTATTGACCCTTGTACGCAGCCTTTTGTAGTCGTTTTTGTGTATTCAGTTCCCGCGTATCTCACACACACCCTTCTGTCTTCCAAGTAACCGTTAACTAGGTTACGCAGGTTATAGGGGCAGCGTTTTTCCGCCAGTTGATGCCTCAATGTTGGCCACCAAGCGTTGTCGAAAGCCCCTTCAATGTCCAAGGAAACTATGACATTGATTAGTTTATTTTTTAAGTTTTCCGAGACATGTGTCATTAGGTCGTACAGTGAGTCCTCGGTACTCCTTTGGGGAACGAAGCCGTATTGACTAGGGTTCGCTTTGGGTTGTAGATGCCATCTAATTCTCTTTACCAACATTTTCTCCAATATCTTGCCCAGCACTGATAATAGTCCTATGGGCCTGTATGATTTGGGATTAGTGTAATCATCTTTTCCAGGTTTCCTTAACACTATTACCATGGCTTCTTTCCAGGGCTTGGGGAAATGTGACAGTTCAAGACACTTATTCGCGATACTCAGGAAGACATCCTCGTCTTGCTCTATGGCCGCCGCACATATATCCGCGGTAAGTCCGTCTGGTCCAGGTGCTTTACGTGGATTGAAGCTCGTCACGGCATGCCGGAGTTCAGCTCTAGTGAAGGGCGGGTCTGCTTTATCTTCCGGTGAGAGCTCGTCGGCTTTATTGGCTTTTTCTCGAACGCGCTGATGTTCGGCGTTGTCTTCCTCTTCTCGATCATCGGGGTAGAATGTCTCGGCCAGCAGTTTGGCCGATTCTCTGACATCCACTAGAGATCCCTCCTTCATCAGCGGTTGATCTTCGTATTTCCTGCTTGATTTAGAGATAACTCTATAAATTCCATCCCACATGCTTTCTCGATCTTGCTTTGTACAGAAGGTTTTCCAGCTTGCTGTTTGTGCTTTTGTCGCTTCTTCTTCATAGATCTCCTTGGCTTTGAGATATTGGTCTATCACCCACGGTTTACGTCGTGGAGCTGCATTCGCAATTCTTCTTTTCTTAGTTGTCATCTCTCTCTTTAACCCCTCCAGCTCCGAATTCCACCATGGTATATTGATTTTGTTATTTATTTTAATTTTTGGGATAGTCATGCTACTTACATTTTGAATAATTTGGATATATTTATTTATTTTTTCTTCTAATATTTCTATTGTATATATATTGTCTATTTCTTGTTTATTTACATTATTTTCCTCGAATTGTTCTTTTAATTTCTCTCTAAATTCTGACCATTTAGCCTTCTTTGTATTATATATTCTCGTGGTTTTTACCTGTCTGTTTTCTGTGGGCTTCTTCAATTTGAGGTTAAAGTTAATAGCGTTGTGGTCAGAGCTAGTTAGGTCCTTATTTACTTCCCAGTCGTGTATAGCTCCAAGCAACCCGGTTGTGCATGCTGTTATATCCACGTGGCTTTTGTATCTTTTGCCTCCTCTAATGGTGTCGAAAGTAGGTTCAACCCCTGCGTTCAAAATGTGAAGATCCAGTTCCTCCAACATACCCGACAGTGCCTCTCCTCTGTGGTCCTCTGACTCACTTCCCCACCAGAAACTCCAAGCATTTGCGTCCCCTCCAATAATTATATGGCTAGCTTCGATCTTCGTTAGGATGTTTTTGATTTGCTCCAGATACGGCTCTATCGGCAAGGAGTCCTCTAAATAGATTGACAGCACACCCACTGTCCAGTCACTAGTTTTTAGTATAGCTACTGCTATATTTTCAGTTGTCAGTGCGGGATTTTCAATGACCTCCACACCGTCGTCAAAAACCACGATTGCTGCCTTGATGGGCTTTGTCCGGTTGTGGGTGCGCTGGACCACTCGTGTTCCTGTATGACGTTTAAGTTCGCCTTGGGCCCCAATGTATGGTTCCTGCACCATTGCGAAGCAAACTTTTCTTTTATCGGCTTCTAGAAGTAACTCCTGTGTTGCAAGCCTCTTTCTTTGAAGATTGGCTTGCACGACTCGGTATGTGCAAAAGTCTGTTGGTGTGCGTGTAGATACTGCGGTACTGTCTATAATAATGCCCGTGTCATCCTTAGCAGTACGCTACTGTCGAGCGAGCTAGTGCTTCCCAACGTTTCCTCGTTGGGCATTCCTTGTGGAAGGCGTTGTGGTCTGTCTTATCCATGTTAGCATTGCAGCAGTTGCGACACGAGGGTGTGCCCTGCGCCAGCCAGTCCGCGCAGTCCGCGCGCAGATGCGGGCCGCCACAGTGACTGCACGCATCCTCGGCCTCGGTGCACAGTCTCTTGCCGTGGCCGTAGCCCAGGCATCGCGTGCACTGCACCAGCGGCGACTGGTCTTCTACGCGCACTCGTTGCAGGTCTATGTGCAAACGTTCAGCCGCCGTAAGTCTTATCCAGATTTGTGGGGACACCTGCACGATGATGTGGCTAGTGTGGATATTTCGGGTTTTTCGCCTGTATTTAACCACTATCCTCTGGTCCTCAGAGGGAATGTCCTTTAACAGATGGCCATTTTGGTTCTTTATGGCCGTCACTATGTCTTCATCCGTATTGAATGATAATACGTCCTTCATGATGACAAGTGGATCTTTATTTTTCACCGCTTCCACTTGCAGGTGTTGCCCCGACTGCTTGATGCTATCTGTCAGCTTTTTCAGTTCATCTTTTGATCGACAGCCGACTATGACCTTTTGATCTCTTGCCTTCCGCAATCGTTCAACTCTAATACCTGAGTTCTTCGCGTCTACCGCGGTTCTAATTTTGTCTATAACTCCTCCACTTGTATCTTTTTCGTCGCTCGAGGAAACGACCACCGAGTGGAGAGGTTTCTGTGTGGGTAGATGTTGTTTCCCGGTAATCGATGCTACTTGGGCATACGTTGGTCCTTGCCCGCCTGTATCGACTAGACGAGTCTGTTGTAGCTGGTCTGTTAGCGCTATTGTATGCTTCTTGCATTCCGTCACGGTTTGGGTGTGCTCTTTCAGATTCTCGATTAGTCGCTCCACGAGCGCAGCGGATGGAGGAGCGCTATGGTCGGAGGGGGTATTTTCCCTCAGACTGAAGCGCTCTTTTTCAATTTTAAGTTGCGCGGCCGCGCTGTCGGCTCGCGTTTTCTCTAAATTTACTAACAGCGTGTTCCTAGATTCGCTCAAACGCAGAATTATTTCATACATGCTTGTCAGGTTCTTTGTTACTATCAATTTTATTGATGATTTTATGTTCCCAGATTGTTCCAATTGAAGTTTGGCTTCCTGGTAGAGCTTGTTTGCTTTCGCTGACAAACTGGCCAGTGAGGTGGAGGCCTCTGGTGTAGAGGTGCTCGTGTGGCTGAAGGCCATGTCAACTGCGGGCTCCGTTACTTCCGCTGATGGTCCAGCTTTGTCTGAAGATTTCGGGCTAATGGCGCTCGTCGACGTGTTCCTCTTTGACAGCACTCCGGCTGTAGTGATCGAAAATTTCGGCTTTGTAATTTCCGGTTTCGAGGTCATGATTGCAAGCAGGGGTCACAATGAAACAAAAATCCAAACGAAAAACAAAAATAAAAAAAAATTTTTTTTTTTTTTTTTTTTTTTTTTTTTTTTTTTTTCCTTCCAAAAACTACCAGCTCTATGTAGAGTATTGCCCGTCAATGGAAAGCGCCTGCCAGGGCGGTCACTGTGTCGAAAACCCCGCGCCTCTACGACCGATAGATCCGAAGTTATGAGCGTTTGAAATAATTCAAGATGGCGGCTCAAAATGGCGGGTAAAAGTGTATTGGCTGTAACTTTGGATCCCTACGTCGCAATTGCGCGGTGTTTGGA
>OX376312.1:21085046-21087274 GCA_947369225.1 Hofmannophila pseudospretella
TAGGTTAGGTTAGGTTAGGTTAGGTTAGGTTAGGTTAGGTTAGGTTAGGTTAGGTTAGGTTAGGTTAGGTTAGGTTAGGTTAGGTTAGGTTAGGTTAGGTTAGGTTAGGTTAGGTTAGGTTAGGTTAGGTTAGGTTAGGTTAGGTTAGGTTAGGTTAGGTTAGGTTAGGTTAGGTTAGGTTAGGTTAGGTTAGGTTAGGTTAGGTTAGGTTAGGTTAGGTTAGGTTAGGTTAGGTTAGGTTAGGTTAGGTTAGGTTAGGTTAGGTTAGGTTAGGTTAGGTTAGGTTAGGTTAGGTTAGGTTAGGTTAGGTTAGGTTAGGTTAGGTTAGGTTAGGTTAGGTTAGGTTAGGTTAGGTTAGGTTAGGTTAGGTTAGGTTAGGTTAGGTTAGGTTAGGTTAGGTTAGGTTAGGTTAGGTTAGGTTAGGTTAGGTTAGGTTAGGTTAGGTTAGGTTAGGTTAGGTTAGGTTAGGTTAGGTTAGGTTAGGTTAGGTTAGGTTAGGTTAGGTTAGGTTAGGTTAGGTTAGGTTAGGTTAGGTTAGGTTAGGTTAGGTTAGGTTAGGTTAGGTTAGGTTAGGTTAGGTTAGGTTAGGTTAGGTTAGGTTAGGTTAGGTTAGGTTAGGTTAGGTTAGGTTAGGTTAGGTTAGGTTAGGTTAGGTTAGGTTAGGTTAGGTTAGGTTAGGTTAGGTTAGGTTAGGTTAGGTTAGGTTAGGTTAGGTTAGGTTAGGTTAGGTTAGGTTAGGTTAGGTTAGGTTAGGTTAGGTTAGGTTAGGTTAGGTTAGGTTAGGTTAGGTTAGGTTAGGTTAGGTTAGGTTAGGTTAGGTTAGGTTAGGTTAGGTTAGGTTAGGTTAGGTTAGGTTAGGTTAGGTTAGGTTAGGTTAGGTTAGGTTAGGTTAGGTTAGGTTAGGTTAGGTTAGGTTAGGTTAGGTTAGGTTAGGTTAGGTTAGGTTAGGTTAGGTTAGGTTAGGTTAGGTTAGGTTAGGTTAGGTTAGGTTAGGTTAGGTTAGGTTAGGTTAGGTTAGGTTAGGTTAGGTTAGGTTAGGTTAGGTTAGGTTAGGTTAGGTTAGGTTAGGTTAGGTTAGGTTAGGTTAGGTTAGGTTAGGTTAGGTTAGGTTAGGTTAGGTTAGGTTAGGTTAGGTTAGGTTAGGTTAGGTTAGGTTAGGTTAGGTTAGGTTAGGTTAGGTTAGGTTAGGTTAGGTTAGGTTAGGTTAGGTTAGGTTAGGTTAGGTTAGGTTAGGTTAGGTTAGGTTAGGTTAGGTTAGGTTAGGTTAGGTTAGGTTAGGTTAGGTTAGGTTAGGTTAGGTTAGGTTAGGTTAGGTTAGGTTAGGTTAGGTTAGGTTAGGTTAGGTTAGGTTAGGTTAGGTTAGGTTAGGTTAGGTTAGGTTAGGTTAGGTTAGGTTAGGTTAGGTTAGGTTAGGTTAGGTTAGGTTAGGTTAGGTTAGGTTAGGTTAGGTTAGGTTAGGTTAGGTTAGGTTAGGTTAGGTTAGGTTAGGTTAGGTTAGGTTAGGTTAGGTTAGGTTAGGTTAGGTTAGGTTAGGTTAGGTTAGGTTAGGTTAGGTTAGGTTAGGTTAGGTTAGGTTAGGTTAGGTTAGGTTAGGTTAGGTTAGGTTAGGTTAGGTTAGGTTAGGTTAGGTTAGGTTAGGTTAGGTTAGGTTAGGTTAGGTTAGGTTAGGTTAGGTTAGGTTAGGTTAGGTTAGGTTAGGTTAGGTTAGGTTAGGTTAGGTTAGGTTAGGTTAGGTTAGGTTAGGTTAGGTTAGGTTAGGTTAGGTTAGGTTAGGTTAGGTTAGGTTAGGTTAGGTTAGGTTAGGTTAGGTTAGGTTAGGTTAGGTTAGGTTAGGTTAGGTTAGGTTAGGTTAGGTTAGGTTAGGTTAGGTTAGGTTAGGTTAGGTTAGGTTAGGTTAGGTTAGGATAGGTTAGGTTAGGTTAGGTTAGGTTAGGTTAGGTTAGGTTAGGTTAGGTTAGGTTAGGTTAGGTTAGGTTAGGTTAGGTTAGGTTAGGTTAGGTTAGGTTAGGTTAGGTTAGGTTAGGTTAGGTTAGGTTAGGTTAGGTTAGGTTAGGTTAGGTTAGGTTAGGTTAGGTTAGGTTAGGTTAGGTTAGGTTAGGTTAGGTTAGGTTAGGTTAGGTTAGGTTAGGTTAGGTTAGGTTAGGTTAGGTTAGGTTAGGTTAGGTTAGGTTAGGTTAGGTTAGGTTAGGTTAGGTTAGGTTAGGTTAGGTTAGGTTAGGTTAGGTTAG